>JAGSMU010000225.1:0-92039 GCA_029286865.1 Teinopalpus imperialis | reverse complement strand
ACACCAATGTCCCACACGCAGAGCTCTCCTTGCATTTGAATCTATGCAAGTACTCGGAGAACCACCGTGCCCTGTCAACACCAATGTCCATTACACCAGTGAGAGCGCCTTAGGCCGGCCATTTGGGTTCCTCTTAGCTTCACCGTGGGTGACCAAACCACGGTTACTAAGCCCCGCTACGACAAAGCGGGAACCCTTCGGGGGACCCCAACCTAACCTAACCTAACCTAACCTAACCTAACCTTTTTTTTTTTTTTTTTTGCGTGGGGAAATGCCTACGCATACCCGCCCTCGCGGGGCAAGGGTGGAGTTATGTCGGACTCGCACCGACTAAAACCCCACGGTGGTCGCCACCAACGCTCGCGGTCGCGGGATCTCGAGGAACGCAGCCGCAACCCCTGCGCTTCGCTGGGATAGCCTGTCCCGGGCGTGCGTGAAGATCGCACCCCAGAACCCTCGCGGAACTATCACGACGACACGGTACCACGTCGTGCCGTCGTCCTCCTCGGGGTCGCTATTACTGGACGGTCGGGCCCCACTCCGAACGTCAGCGACCCGTCAGGGCCCCACGTTTACGGTACGGGTCCACCGATGGGAGGGCCGTGACGAGGCGCGCGAGCGCCGCGTCGGCCCCGTCTTCGAGCAGGGATCGGTCCTCTCTATCCGCTCGGCAGCCTCCTTTCCGGACCATTACGGTCTCGCAGAAGGAGGCTACGGCCCTCCACGCCGATTTGCGCAGCATCGCCATCACGACTGCTGGCGAGGACGGGTTCCGTCCGATGTGACCGACCAAGACCCGCCGCTCGGCTTCCCATGCCGGGCAAGCGGCGAGCGTGTGCGATGCGGAGTCTTGGTCGTTGCCGCCACAGTGGAAGCAATTCGCCGTCGCCTCGCGACCGATCTTACAGGTAATCACCGAAGCAACCGTGCCCGGTGATCACCTGCGTAAGTCTGTAGGTGAGTCTTCCTCCTCGTCGCTGCATCCAGGCTTCGAAGACCGGCAGGAATGCTCCGACGACGCGTTTGCGCGCATAGTGCTCCTCACGGAGCCTTGCGCGCCACGTCGCGAATGCGATACGTCGTTCCTGCCGTTTTACCGCCTCGAGCGCCTCTTCTGGCTCGCCACCACCGCTCTGGCGTAGGACGCGGAGTCGATACACCCTCGCGTCCATGTCCCAACCTAACCTAACCTTTTTTTTTACATGGGGAAATGCCTACGCATACCCCTGCGGGGAACAAGGGTGGAGTTATGTCGGACTCGCACCGACTAAAACCCCATGGTGTTCCACCTTCGTCGCGTATGGCGGGGTCACGGGAACGCTGCACACCTCCGCGACCTCGCCTGCGCTGGCCGGCAAGCCGGCCCCTCACTCCGAGGGGAAGGACATCCCCTCTCCACCCCTCCAGGCAGGGCGCGCCGGAACACGGACGCGCCTTCCAACTCGGCCTCCTCTGTAGGTGGGAAGCGGACTCCCCGAGTCCGCCCCCAGAGGCCATGGGAGCCAGGAAAGCGGTAAGCAAACCCAGCCCCTGCGGCGGATCTGGTGATGAGCCGCCGCCAGCCAATGTTCGGCCGCGGAGGACAGGGAGAGTGGCGGGGTAACCAACACTCCACTGAACCCGCGGCCCCACCACGGCCGCATCAGCGGTGCGACCCCAGCGAGTCGCGGAGGATAGGGAGATCACACTACCCTCCCTCCGCGACTCCGCCTCGGCTGCGGATGGTGCGTAAGACGGCCTCACTCCGTCCATCCGCACCCCGCAGCCCACCGACACGCATCCAGGGTGGGCCAGCTCAGCCCGCCGGGCGGCACTCCTCGGGCCGGCCTTAGAGCGCCTTAGGCCGGCCATTTGGGTTCCTCTTAGCTTCACCGTGGTTAACTCCACACCACGGTTACTAAGCCCCGCTACGACAAAGCGGAACCCCTTCGGGGTCCTTTTTTACATGGGGAAATGCCTACGCATACCCACTCTGCGGGGGCAAGGGTGGGTTATGTCGGACTCGCACCGACTAAAACCCCATGGTGTTCCTCCATCGTCGCGTATGGCGGGGTCACGGGAACGCTTTCGCACACATCCGCGACCCCGCTCGCGCTGGCCGGCAAGCCGGCCCTCCTTCGGGGAGGACATCTCCTCTCCACTTCTCCTGGCAGGGCGCGCCGGAACACGGACGCGCCTTCCAACTCGGCCTCTGTAGGTGGGAAGCGGACTCCCCGAGTCCGCCCCCAGAGGCCATGGGGCCAGGAAAGCCCCAGCCCCCGGGTGGTGGATCTGGTCTGCGGCTCCACCAAGCCCGATGTCTCGGCCGCGGAGGACAGGGAGAGCGGCAACGCAACACCGACACTTTCTTCCCCGCGGCCCCACCACAGCCGCATCATGCAGTGACTTCAGCTTGTCGCGGAGGATAGGAGAGCGGCAACGCAACACCGACACTCCTCTCCCTCCGCGACTCCGCCTCGGCTACTGAGGGTGGGGAAGGCGGCCTCGCTCCGCCACGCAATCTCCAGCAGTCCACCCTGACACGCTTCCGAGGTGAGCTCACATGAGCCCCTGAGCGGTGCCACCTCGGGCCGGCCTTAGAGCGCCTTAGGCCGGCCATTTGGGTTCCTCTTAGCTTCACCGTGGGTGACCAAGCCACGGTTACTAAGCCCCGCTACGACAAATAAAAGGAGAACCCTTCTGGGGGTCGGGGGTCCTAACCTTTTTTTTTTTTACATGGGGAAATGCCTTACGACACCCACTCTGCAAGGTGGGTTGGTGTCGGACTCGCACCGACTAAAACCCCATGGTGTTCCTCCATCGTCGCGTATGGCGGGGTCACGGGAACGCTGCACACATCCGCGACCCCACCTGCGCCGGCCGACCAGGCGGCCCTTCTCCGGGGAGGACATCCCCTCTCCACCTCCTCTTTCCTGCAAGGCGCGCCGGAACACGGACGCGCCTTCCAACTCGGCCTCTGTAGGTGGGAAGCGGACTCCCCGAGTCCGCCCCCAGAGGCCATGGGGCCAGGAAAGCCCCAGCCCCCGGGTGGTGGATCTGGTCTGCGGCTCCACCAAGCCCGATGTCTCGGCCGTGGAGGACAGGGAGAGCGGCAACGCAACACCGACACTTTCTTCCCCGCGGCCCCACCACAGCCGCATCATGCAGTGACTTCAGCTTGTCGCGGAGGATAGGAGAGCGGCAACGCAACACCGACACTCCTCTCCCTCCGCGACTCCGCCTCGGCTACTGAGGGTGGGGAAGGCGGCCTCGCTCCGCCACGCAATCTCCAGCAGTCCACCCTGACACGCTTCCGAGGTGAGCTCACATGAGCCCCTGAGCGGTGCCACCTCGGGCCGGCCTTAGAGCGCCTTAGGCCGGCCATTTGGGTTCCTCTTAGCTTCACCGTGGGTGACCAAGCCACGGTTACTAAGCCCCGCTACGACAAATAAAAGGAGAACCCTTCTGGGGGTCGGGGGTCCTAACCTTTTTTTTTTTTACATGGGGAAATGCCTTACGACACCCACTCTGCAAGGTGGGTTGGTGTCGGACTCGCACCGACTAAAACCCCATGGTGTTCCTCCATCGTCGCGTATGGCGGGGTCACGGGAACGCTGCACACATCCGCGACCCCACTCCGCGCCGGCCGACCAGGCGGCCCTTCTCCGGGGAGGACATCTCCTCTCCACCTTCCTGGCAGGGCGCGCCGGAACATGGACGCGCCCTCCAACTCGGCCTCCTCCCAGGTGGAAGCGGACTCCCCTGAGTCCGCCCCCAGAGGCCATGGGGCCAGGAAAGCCCCAGCCCCTGCGGCGGATCTGGTGTTGGGCTCCGCCGCCAACCAATGTTCGGCCGCGGAGGACAGGGAGAGCGGCAGGATCAACCGACACTCCACTGAACCCGCGGCCCCACCACGGCCGCATCCCAGCGATGCGACCCCCGCTTGAGTCGCGGAGGATAGGGAGATCACACTACCCTCCCTCCGCGACTCCGCCTCGGCTGCGGATGGTGCGTAAGACGGCCTCACTCCGTCCATCCGCACCCCGCAGCCCTGCGGCTACATCCAGGGCGGGCCCGGCAGCCCGCCCGAAGCAGCCTCCTCGGGCCGACGCCAGAGCGCCTTAGGCCGGCCATTTGGGTTCCTCTTAGCTTCACCGTGGTTAACTCCACACCACGGTTACTAAGCCCCGCTACGACAAAGCGGAACCCCTTCGGGGGTCCTAACCTTTTTTTTTTTTTTTTTTACATGGGGAAATGCCTACGCATACCCATCTCTGCGGGGGCAAGGATGGGTTATGTCGGATTCGCACTGAATAAAACCCCATGGTGTTTCGGTTTCATGGAGCCTTCGTAGCGTATGGCGAAGACACGGGAACGCTTTCGCACACATCCGCGACATCCCTCCTGTGCCGTCCGACAAGGCGGCCCCTCCTCCGGGGTGAGGACATCCCCTCTCCACCCCTCCTGGCAGGGCGCGCCGGAACACGGACGCGCCCTCCAACTCGGCCTCCTCTGTAGGTGGAAGCGGACTCCCCGAGTCCGCCCCCAGAGGCCATGGGGCCAGGAAAGCCCCAGCCCCTGCGGCGGATCTGGTGATAGGCTCCGCCGCCAACCAATGTTCGGCCGCGGAGGACAGGGAGAGCGGCAGGATCAACCACACTCCACTGAACCCGCGGCCCCACCACGGCTGCATCAGCGGTGCGACCCCCGCTTGGTCGCGGAGGATAGGGAGATACACTACCCTCCCTCCGCGACTCCGTCTCGGATGCGGAGGTGGGGTGACGATGCGCGGTACCGGTGCTAACAGTCCCCGCACCGCCACCCCATTCCCCGACTCCGCCCCAGCCCTGCGGCGGATCTGGTGATAGGCTCCGCCGCCAACCAATGTTCGGCCGCGGAGGACAGGGAGAGCGGCAGGATCAGCCACTCCCGCGCAAACCGCGGCCCCACCACGGCCGCATCAGCGGTGCGACCCCGCTTGAGTCGCGGAGGATAGGGAGGCCACACTACCCTCCCTCCGCGGCTCGTCCTCAGAGACTCCTCAGCGCCTCGGTCTTGTGAGGCGCTACCTCCCAATCCCAACTCGTGGACTTTGGCGACGACGATTTCCGCCCCAAGCTCGGCGAGCTCCTTGGCCCTCTCGAAGGAGTCCCCACTGGCGACCACCAGCGTGTCGTCAGCGTAACGAACGACATATACGCCAGCGAGGCTCGACTCGCAGAACAGGGGAGTCGTAGGCGAGATTCCCACGGTAACGGGCCCAAAACCGACCCCTGTGGAGACCCCACACTGGATCTCCCTCCGGATCTCGTACCGTCTCGGTCCACGTATAAGATGTACCTGTCGCGCAAGTAGTCCGCGATCACGCCGTGCAGGTAGGGGGGAACACCATGGTGTACAAGTCCCCCCCTTATCGCGTCCCAGGGCGGGAATTAAGTATTAAGTAGGAGGACTCTCCTTGTCCTTCCTGCCGCCTCTCACTTCATGGTGGGGCGCACCTCTTGCAAAACGATGGTTAGAGGGCAGCCCCAGGTCAGGCACAGTGGACATTTGAGTGCAGGGGCTCTGCACTCCTTGGCCCCCTGTGCCCGGTCCCACAAGCGTAGCAACGCGTGCTCCGGTTTGCCTGGTTAGGGCACCTACTGCCCACGTGTCCCTTACCGGGCACCGGAAGCAGTGCATGGGCCTGGGTTCTAACTGCTCTACCCGAGCAGAACCCCAGCCCACGCACACGCGTCCGGCGGTCACCAACGTCGGGGGGGGAAACCTAACCTAACCTAACCTTTTTTTTTTTTTTTTTTTTTACATGGGGAAATGCCTACGCATACCCACCCCTGCGGGGCAAGGGTGGGTTATGTCGGACTCGCACCGACTAAAACCCCATGGTGTTCCACCTTCGTCGCGTATGGCGGGGCCACGGGAACGCTTTCGCACACCTCCGCGACCCCACCTGCGCTGGCCGGCAAACCGGCCCCTCCTTCGGGGGGAGGACATCCCCCTTTCCACCCCTCTCCTGCAAGGCGCGCCGGAACACGGACGCGCCTTCCATCGGCTCCCTCAGTGGGTGAAACGGACTCCCCGAGTCCGCCTCCCAGAGGCCATGGGGCCAGGAAAGCACTAAGCCAACCCAGCCCCTGCGGCGGATCTGGTCTGCGGCTCCACCGCCGACCGATGTTCGGCCGCGGAGGACAGGAGAGCGGCAACGAAACACCGACACTCCTCTTCCCCGCGGCCCCACCACAGCCGCATCATGCGGTGCGACCCCGCTTGAGTCGCGGAGGATAGGAGAGCGGCAACGAAACACCGACACTCCTCTCCCTCCGCGACTCCGCCTCGGCTACTGAGGGCGGGAAGGCGGCCTCGCTCGCCACCGCCCCAGCAGTCCACCGACACGCTTCCGAGGCGAGCTCGTTACGAGCCCACCCGGAGCGGCCTCCTCGGGCCGGCCACAGAGCGCCTTAGGCCGGCCATTTGGGTTCCTCTTAGCTTCACCGTGGTTTCCAAGCCACGGTTACTAAGCCCCACTTTACGACAAGCGGGAACCCTTCCGGGGGGAACCTTTTTTTTTTTTACATGGGAAATGCCTACGCATACCCACCCTGCGGGGAGCAAGGGATGGGTTATGTCGGACTCGCACCGACTAAAACCCCATGGTGTTCCACCTTCGTCGCGTATGGCGGGGCCACGGGAACGCTTTCGCACACCTCCGCGACCCCGCCTGCGCTGGCCGGCAAGCCGGCCTCCTTCGGGGAGGACATCCCCTCTCCACCCCTCTCCTGCAGGCGCGCCGGAACACGGACGCGCCTTCCATCTCGGCCTCCTCTGTTGGTGGAAACGGACTCCCCGAGTCCGCCCCCAGAGGCCATGGGGCCAGGAAAGCACGAAGCCAACCCAGCCCCTGCGGCGGATCTGGTCTGCGGCTCCACCGCCGACCGATGTTCGGCCGCGGAGGACAGGAGAGCGGCAACGAAACACCGACACTCCTCTTCCCCGCGGCCCCACCACAGCCGCATCATGCGGTGCGACCCCCGCTTGAGTCGCGGAGGATAGGGAGAGCGGCAACGAAACACCGACACTCCTCTCCCTCCGCGACTCCGCCTCGGCTACTGAGGGCGGGGAAGGCGGCCTCGCTCCGCCACTTCCACCCCCAGCAGTCCACCGACACGCATCCGAGGTTGGCTTATAACGAGCCCACCCGGAGCGGCCACCTCGGGCCGGCCTCAGAGCGCCTTAGGCCGGCCATTTGGGTTCCTCTTAGCTTCACCGTGGGTGACCAAGCCACGGTTACTAAGCCCCCCCGCTACGACAAAGCGAGAACCCTTCGGGGGTCGGGGGGTAACCTTTTTTTTTTTTTTTGCATGGGAAATGCCTGCGCATACCCACCCTGCGGGGAGCAGGGTGGGTTATGTCGGACTCGCACCGACTAAAACCCCATGGTGTTCCACCTTCGTCGCGTATGGCGGGGTTACGGGAACGCTTTCGCACACCTCCGCGACCCGCCTGCGCTGGCCGGCAAACCGGCCCCTTCTCCGGGGAGGACATCCCCTCTCCACCCTCTCCTGCAAGGCGCGCCGGAACACGGACGCCTTCCATCTCGGCCTCCTCTGTAGGTGGGAAGCGGACTCCCCGAGTCCGCCCCCAGAGGCCATGGGGCCAGGAAAACCCCAGCCCCTGCGGCGGATCTGGTGGTGGGGCTCGCCAGCCAATGTTCGGCCGCGGAGGACAGGGAGAGCGGCAGGATCAACCACACTCCACTGAACCCGCGGCCCCACCACAGCCGCATCATGCGGTGCGACCCCGCTTGAGTCGCGGAGGATAGGGAGATACACTACCCTCCGCGACTCCGTCTCAGATGCGGAGGGTGGGGGTGACGATGCGCGGTACTGGTGCTAACAGTCCCCGCACCGCCACCCATTCCCCGACTCCGCCTCGGCTGCGGATGGTGCGGAGGACGGGGAACCTTTTTACATGGGGAAATGCCTTACGACACCACCAGTGGGGCAAGGATGGGTTATGTCGGACTCGCACCGACTAAAACCCCATGGTGTTCCACCTTCGTCGTCGCGTATGGCGGAGCCACGGGAACGCTTTCGCACACCTCCGCGACCCGCCTGCGCTGGCTGGCAAACCGGCCCCTTCTCCGGGGAGGACATCCCCTCTCCACCCTCTCAGGCAGGAGCGCCGGAACACGGACGCGCCTTCCATCTCGGCCTCCTCTGTAGGTGGGAAACGGACTCCCCGATTCCGCCCCCAGAGGCCATGGGGCCAGGAAAGCACGAAGCCAACCCAGCCCCTGCGGTGGACCTGGTCTGCGGCTCCACCGCCGACCAATGTTCGGCCGCAAAGGACAGGGAGAGCGGCAAAACACCGTCACTCCTCTTCCCCCCCGGCCCCACCGCAGCCACATCATGCGGTGCGACCACCACTTTAGTCGCGGAGGATAGGGAAAGCGGCAAAGAAACACCGACACTCCTCTCCATCCACGACTCCGCCTCGGCTGCTGAGGGCGGGGAAGACGGCTTCGCTCCGTCATTTCCGCTCCCAGCAGTCCACCGACACGCTTCCGAGGCGAGCTCTTTACGAGCCCACCTGGAGCAGCCTCCTCGGGCGCGGCCAGGGACCGCCGACCAGCCATTTGGGTTCCTTCTTAGCTTCACCGTGGGTGACCAAGCCACGGTTACTAAGCCCCCGCTACGACAAAGCGAGAACCATTCGGGGGACGGGGAACCTTTTTTTTTTACATGGGGAAATGCCTACGCATACCCACCTGCGGGGCAAGGATGGGTTATGTCGGACTCGCACCGACTAAAACCCCATGGTGTTCCTCCATCGTCGCGTATGGCGGGTCACGGGAACGCTGCACACATCCGCGACCCTGCCTGCGCCGGCCGACCAGACGGCCCCTTCTCGGGGAGGACATCTCCTCTCCACCCCTCTGGCAGGGCGCGCCGGAACACGGACGCCCTCCAGCTCGGCCTCCTCTGTAGGTGGGAAGCGGACTCCCCGAGTCCGCCCCCAGGGGCCAGGAAAGCCCCAGCCCCTGCGGCGGATCTGGTGTTAGGCTCCGCCGCCAACCAATGTTCGGCCGCGGAGGACAGGGACACCCATTCCCCGACTCCGCCTCGGCTGCGGATGGTGCGTAAGACGGCCTCACTCCGTCCATCCGCACCCCGCAGCCCACCGACACGCATCCAGGGTGTCTCAGCCCAGCCCGCCCGAGCGTGGCCTCCGGGCCGGCCTTGAGCGCCTTAGGCCGGCCATTTGGGTTCCTTCTTAGCTTCACCGTGGGTGACCAAGCCACGGTTACTAAGCCCCCGCTACGACAAAGCGGGAACCCTTCGGGGGACGGGGAACCTTTTTTTTTGTTATCCGATCTTCGAAAGATACCCTGCCTCCTGGGGAGAGACAGGGTTATGTGGTATTTCTAACCACTAAAACCCCCGGTGGCCATCCTCAGTGCATTTAGAGGGGCTCCGGGATCTCCATAGGAACGCACCGGTGCCCTCTGCACGGTGCCTGAGCACGTCCTGGGAGAAACACCTCCCCTAGCACCCTCGCGGTGCTACGGCAACTCGAGACCACCTGAGTTGCCGTCCTCAGGTCCGCTTCCCGGGTGGTCAGAACCCCACCCCGATCACCCGCGGGCCGAAGTCCCCTTTAGTCGCCTTGTACGACAGGCAGGGGTACCTTAGCCCTATTCTTATGCCCGGGACTAAAGGGCTGACGGGCCGGAGCGTACGTTGCCACCGCCCGGCGTCGCCATCTCCGAGCGGGATCGGCCCTCTCCCGATCACGCTCGGCGGTCTCCTTCTGTACCATGACGGCTTCACAGAAGGAGACCAGCGCCTTCCATGCGCCTTTATCCGCCAGCGCAGCCGCTACTGCGACTGGCGGAGAGATCTTCTTGATCCTCTGGACCAGGATCCGTCGCTCGGACTCCCAAGCAGGGCACTCCGGCGAGCGTGTGCTGTGCGGAATCCCGGTCCCCGCCACAGTGGTGGCATTGCGTTGTCGATTCGCGTCCAATCCTGTTCAGGTACTCACCGAAACACCCGTGCCCGGTGAGTACCTGCGTCAGTCGGTAGGTGACGTGCTTCTTCGCTGCAGCCAGGCTTCGAAGCTCGGCAAGAGCGCGTTGACCGTGCGTTGGCGCGAGAAACGAGGCTCATGGAGCCTCTCGCGCCACACTCGTAGCGCCCGTCTACGCTCCTGCCTTCGCACCTCGCCCGCATCCAGGGGCTCGGCTTCCTCCTGGGAAGACGAAGGCGGGCATACACCCGCGCATCCATCTCCGCCAAGATGTCCAACGGCGGAAACCGAGCTAGGACAGTGGCCGCCTCGAGATATCGTACGATATCCTCGTGCGATCCTGATGGCCATCTTCGCTGCAGGCTATTGAGCTTAGCTCTGCAGCGACGGACGCCCGTGAGTCGATGTGACCATACGGGCGCCCCATAGAGGGCCATCGATCGCACGACGCCCGCGTAGAGGCGGCGGACTCCTTCCTGGGGCCCCCGAGATTGCAGCAGCCGGTGCATGGCACCCACTACCCTCTCGATCTTGGGGACCAGGCGGTCGAAGTGCTCCTCGAAGCCCCAGCGACCGTCCAGGATGAGACCGAGATATTTCATCACCGGTCCCACCCGGACTTGCACGTCACCAACGCGAACCGACAAGCTGGGTGGTTCCCTCCCTCTGGGGAGTTTGTGGAACCAAAGCGCCTCGGTCTTATGAGGCGCTATCCGGAGACCCAGCTCGTGGATTTTATCCACGACGCATGCCACCCCAAGCTCAGCAAGCCGGATGGTGCTTTCGAAGCTGTCCCCGTCGGCCAGTACCAGAGTGTCATCTGCATAGCAGACGACACTAACACCGACGGGAGATCAACCCGCAGGACCGCGTCGTACGCGAGGTTCCACACCAGGACCCAACACGGATCCTTGTGGAACCCCGCAGTTCACCTCCCTCAGGTGGACAGACGCGTCCCGACCCACGTACCGGATGCACCTGTCGTGCAAGTACGCCCCAGCGATGCGCAGCAGGTAGGGAGGCACGCGATGGTATGCCAGAGCCTCCCTAATGGTTACCCAGGGCAGCGAATTAAAGGCATTGACTATGTCAAGATTGACCGCCAATGCCACACCGCCCCGGGCAACTGCCTGCTGCGACTGCTCTCGGACGCGAAGGATCGCGTCCGCAGTCGATCGCGCCTGCCGAAAGCCGAATTGGCTGTCCGACAGGTCGGGGCCCACTTGACGCAAGTGCGTGTTGAGGCGGGCGGCAATTATCCTTTCGAACAATTTGCCCGCCTCATCCAGCAAACAAATGGGTCGGTACGCGGAGGGAGATTCAGCGATCCTGCCATCTTTCCTCAAAACCATCCTTGCCTCTTTCCAGGCTGAGGGGAAGACACCGACACTTAGGCAGCTGTTGAACAGCTGTCTCAGTCTTCCCCCCAGCCCGGCAGCGAGAGCGATCACCCAGGCCCGACCAGGAATTCCGTCGGGGCCTGGGGCCGTATTCCTTTCTCCGAGGCGCCTCACGGCTCGGTCCAACTCCTCGTTGGTCACCCCAACTCAACAGACCACGCGACATCGTCTGATCGCAATGTTGAGGGTGCGGGGCTGCCCTGGACCCTAGGGAAGAGAGTGTCCACAACTCTTCCAACGAAAGTAGGGTCAGGGTTTCCCGTCTGGAGGGACCCATGGTCGGAGCTTGCCTGGTACGATTTTGTACGGCCGCCCCCATGGGTCCCTGTTCAGCCCTCGAGGAGTTCGCTCCAGGACCGAGACCTAGCGTCCTCGATTGCGAGGATAGACGCTTTTGTGGCGCCTCTATACAGCTCGTACGCTCTCGCCTTTCATCGGCAGTGGCTTGCCTTCTTCTGCGGGCTCTGGTGTACTGGCGTCGGGCCCGCAAACAGTCCCTGCGCAACTGTGCTATGGCTTCCGACCACCAGTACACCGCCCGGGCTTGGGGACCCGGTCCGAGGCATCGAGACGTCGCAGATTGACGTCATCGTAGCCCGGAACCAGGTCGCTTCACTTTCGGGATCGGGCAGATTGGGCTGGTCCCTGTCCAGGCCTGTGATGGCTGCGGCTTCGAGCATATCTATGTCGAGCCGCTTGAGGGACCATCGTCGCGGAGGGCCGCTACTGCGTTGGCGGCGGGTAGCACCGTCGGGAGAGCTGAGCGCCACATCGAGAACGATGTGGCGGTGGTCGAACGGTGACCACGTCTTCCGCCACTCTCCATCCGACACCATGCGAGTGGCAGAGGGAGTCGCCCACGACAGGTCGACAATCGACTCCCCTGCCACCGCACGCAGGTGCTAATGGACCCCGATTCAAAAAGTCGGAGGTCGAGTCCCGCCGCCCATTCTTGCACGGTTTCTCCTTTGCGTTGTCCAGGTGCAACCCACGATCTAGAGTGAGCGTTGAAATCACCCAGGACAAGCACAGGACGGGGAAGGCATGCACGGATGCAATCGCCCACTCCGTCCAGGTACGCCTCGTAAGCGGCGAGGGTACTGTTGGGAGAAACGTAGCAGCCCAATACTACAAGGGACCCCACTCGACGGCGACGAATCCCTGCCCTTGGAAATCAGGGTGCAGGGAGGATCCTCCCTTCCGCCACCCAGTAGATAGCAACGGAACCCTTAGTGTCACCGAACCAACGAGGATGGTCCGGGACTCGGTAGGGTTCCGCCGCTACTACCAGAGCAATGACCACTCCGCGAGGGTTTGCAGCAGCAGGTTTTGCGCCCCGCGGCAGTGGTTCAGGTTGCTTTGGAGGATCTTCACACTTCTATTGAAGGTGATACTGCGCCTCTAGCGCCCTCGGGGTGGCTTCAGGTGAGGGGCCTGCATACATCCCCTCCCCTTGGTCCTTCTTTTTTGGTGCGCAGGCCTTAGTCCCCAGCCGATGGTTGGCTGGGCGGCCAGATCCGCGCACGGCGAGCGCACAAAGGCGGCCGCAGTGCACAGACTCGCCTTATGTCGGCTCCGCGCAGGCATAGCACCGAGCGCTACGGTCCTTTCGCTGGGGCACCTGCTGCGAACATGCCCCCACTCAAGGCACCGGTAGCTGCAGCGGCCTTGCCGCTAGCACCTCAATCTTAGCGGCCGTCCATCCCAGCCGGACGAACTTTGCTGCGGCCAGTTTCCGTACGGCGCCCAGAGGACACCGCACCCACGCCGACCCCAGAAGCGCAAAGGGTGTGCGATGGATTGTGCCCACCCTTACGTCTGCTACAGCGCAGCCTCCTGCTTCGGCCACCGCTGCTGCGATATCGTTGGAGTGACAGACTCGTCAAGGTCCATCACCCTCAACTCGCCGGTCTTCAAAGGACGTGCTATGTGGACGTCCATGTCCGCTAGCGCCTCCCGGGGACGGGGGAACCTTTTTTTTTTTTTTTTTTTACATGGGAAATGCCTACGCATACCCACCCTGCGGGGGCAAGGGTGGGTTATGTCGGACTCGCACCGACTAAAACCCCATGGTGTTCCACCGTCGTCGCGTATGGCGGGGTTACGGGAACGCTTTCGCACACCTCCGCGACCCCGCCTGCGCTGGCCGGCAAGCCGGCCCCTCCTTCGAGGGCCCCTCCACCCTCTCCTGCAAGGCGCGCCGGAACACGGACGCGCCTTCCATCTCGGCCTCTGTAGGTGGGAAACGGACTCCCCGAGTCCGCCCCCAGAGCCATGGAGGCCAGGAAAGTCCCAACCCCCTGCGGCGGATCTGGTGTTAGGCTCCGCCGCCGACCAATGTTCGGCCGCGGAGGACAGGGAGAGCGGCAGGATCAACCAGCACTCCACTGAACCCGCGGCCCCACCACGGCCGCATCAGCGGTACGACCCCCGCTTGAGTCGCGGAGGATAGGGAGATACTCTACCCTCCCTCCGCGGGCTCCGTCTGAATGCGGGTTGGGGGGCGACGATGCGCGGTACCGGTGCTAACAGTCCTCGCACCGCCACCCCATTCCCCCGACTCCGCCTCAGCTGCGGATGGTGCGTAAGACGGCCTCACTCCGTCCATCCGCACCCCGCAGCCCACCGACACGCATCCAGGGTGGACCCAGCTCCAGCCCGCCCGGAGCGGCCTCCTCGGGCCGGCCTTAGAGCGCCTTAGGCCGGCCATTTGGGTTCCTCTTAGCTTCACCGTGGTTAACTCCACACCACGGTTACTAAGCCCCCCCGCTACGACAAAGCGGGAACCCTTCGGGGGGGACAGCAGTGAACCTAACCTAACCTTTTTTTTTTTTTTTTTTACATGGGGAAATGCCTACGCATACCCACCTGCGGGGCAAGGGTGGGTTATGTCGGACTCGCACCGACTAAAACCCCATGGTGTTCCACCGTCGTCGCGTATGGCGGGGTCACGGGAACGCTTTCGCACACCTCCGCGACCCCGCCTGCGCTGCCGACCAGGCGGCCCCTTCTCCGGGGAGGACATCTCCTCTCCACCTCCTGGCAGGGCGCGCCGGAACACGGACGCGCCCTCCAACTCGGCCTCCTCTGTAGGTGGGAAGCGGACTCCCCCGAGTCCGCCCCCCAGAGGCCATGGGGGCCAGGAAAGCCCCAGCCCCCTGCGGCGGATCTGGTGTTAGGCTCCGCCGCCGACCAATGTTCGGCCGCGGAGGACAGGGAGAGCGGCAGGATCAACCAGCACTCCACTGAACCCGCGGCCCCACCACGGCCGCATCAGCGGTGCGACCCCCGCTTGAGTCGCGGAGGATAGGAGATACACTACCCTCCCTCCGCGACTCCGCCTCGGCTGCGGATGGTGCGTGGGCGGCCTCACTCCGTCCATCCGCACCCCGCAGCCCACCGACACGCATCCAGGGTGGACCCAGCTCCAGCCCGCCCGAGCGGTCGCTCGGGCCGGCCTTAGAGCGCCTTAGGCCGGCCATTTGGGTTCCTCTTAGCTTCACCGTGGTTAACTCCACACCACGGTTACTAAGCCCCCCGCTACGACAAAGCGGAACCCTTCGGGGGACCTTTTTTTTTTTTTATTTTTTTTTTTTTTTTTTTACATGGGGAAATGCCTACGCATACCCACCTGCGGGGCAAGGGTGGGTTATGTCGGACTCGCACCGACTAAAACCCCATGGTGTTCCACCGTCGTCGCGTATGGCGGGGTCACGGGAACGCTTTCGCACACCTCCGCGACCCCGCCTGCGCTGGCCGGCAAGCCGGCCCCTCCTTCGGGGGGAGGACATCCCCCTCTCCACCCCTCTCCTGGCAGGGCGCGCCGGAACACGGACGCGCCCTCCAACTCGGCCTCCTCTGTAGGTGGGAAGCGGACTCCCCCGAGTCCGCCCCCCAGAGGCCATGGGGGCCAGGAAAGCCCCAGCCCCCTGCGGCGGATCTGGTGTTAGGCTCCGCCGCCGACCAATGTTCGGCCGCGGAGGACAGGGAGAGCGGCAGGATCAACCACACTCCACTGAACCCGCGGCCCCACCACGGCCGCATCAGCGGTGCGACCCCCGCTTAAGTCGCGGAGAATGGGGAGATACACTACCCTCCCTCCGCGACTCCGTCTCGGATGCGGAGGGTGGGGGCGACGATGCGAGGTACCGGTGCTAACAGTCCCCGCACCGCCACCCCATTCCCCCGACTCCGCCTCGGCTGCGGATGGTGCGGAGGACGGCCTCACTCCGTCCATTCACCCCCGCAGCCCACCGACACGCATCCGAGGCGAGCTCAACTCTAACTCGCCCGGAGCGGCCTCCTCGGGCCGGCCTTTAAACGCCTTAGGCCGGCCATTTTTTTCATAATTACGTAAATTTATTCCATTTGTAAAAATTTTCATTTCTTCGTTTTTCGTGCTGATTTTGTAGCCTAACCTAACCTAACCTAACCTAACCACCTCTATCTTTGTGCATTAGAGTCTTAAGCATTCCAAATTGGTTTTTTGTAGTAGCATTTGTTTAGTGTAATCGTTAGACAGTCATCATTCGCCACATTTAGGCCATTTCTAGTCTAGTTCTAATCAGTTATTTTTAGTTTCATAATTACGAAATTTTATTCCATTTGTAAAAATTTTCATTTCTTCCTTTTTCGTGCTGATTATGTAGCCTAACATAACCTAACCTAACCACCTCTATCTTTGTGCATTAGAGTCTTAAGCATTCCAAATTGGTTTTTTGTAGTAGCATTTGTTTAGTGTAATCGTTAGACAGTCATCATTCACGCATTTAGGCCATTTCTAGTCTAGTTCTAATCAGTTATTTTTAGTTTCATAATTACGAAATTTTATTCCATTTGTAAAAATTTTCATTTCTTCGTTTTCGTGCTGATTATGTAGCCTAACATACCCCAACTGAACCTAAAACCAAACCTAACATAACCTAACCTAACCACCTCTATCTTTTGCATTAGAGTCCTGAGCATTTCAGATTGGTTTTGTTGTAGCATTTGTTTAGTGTAATCGTTAGACAGTCATCCTGCGCCGCATTTAGGCCATTTCTAGTCTAGTTCTAATCTGTTTATTTTAGTTTCATAATTACGTAATTTTATTCCATTTGTAAAAATTTTCATTTCTTCGTTTTTCGTGCTGATTTTGTAGCCTAACATAACCTAACCTAACCACCTCTATCTTTGTGCATTAGAGTCTTAAGCATTCCAAATTGGTTTTTTGTAGTAGCATTTGTTTAGTGTAATCGTTAGACAGTCATCATTCGCCGCATTTAGGCCATTTCTAGTCTAGTTCTAATCAGTTATTTTTAGTTTCATAATTACGAAATTTTATTCCATTTGTAAAAATTTTCATTTCTTCCTTTTTCGTGCTGATTATGTAGCCTAACATAACCTAACCTAACCACCTCTATCTTTGTGCATTAGAGTCTTAAGCATTCCAAATTGGTTTTTTGTAGTAGCATTTGTTTAGTGTAATCGTTAGACAGTCATCATTCGCCGCATTTAGGCCATTTCTAGTCTAGTTCTTAATCAGTTATTTTTAGTTTCATAATTACGAAATTTTATTCCATTTGTAAAATTTTCATTTCTTCGTTTTCGTGCTGATTTTGTAGCCTAACATAACCTAACCTAACCTAACCTAACCTAACCTAACCTAACCACCTCTATCTTTTGCATTAGAGTCCTGAGCATTTCAGATTGGTTTTTGTTGTAGCATTTGTTTAGTGTAATCGTTAGACAGTCATCCTGCGCCGCATTTGGGCCATTTCTAGTCTAGTTCTAATCTGTTTATTTTTAGTTTCATAATTACGAAATTTTATTCCATTTGTAAAAATTTTCATTTCTTCATTTTTCGTGCTGATTTTGTAGCCTAACATAACCTAACCTAACCACCTCTATCTTTGTGCATTAGAGTCTTAAGCATTCCAAATTGGTTTTTTGTAGTAGCATTTGTTTAGTGTAATCGTTAGACAGTCATCATTCGCCGCATTTAGGCCATTTGTAGTCTAGTTCTTAATCAGTTATTTTTAGTTTCATAATTACGAAATTTTATTCCATTTGTAAAATTTTCATTTCTTCGTTTTCGTGCTGATTATGTAGCCTAACATAACCTAACCTAACCACCTCTATCTTTGTGCATTAGAGTCTTAAGCATTCCAAATTGGTTTTTTGTAGTAGCATTTGTTTAGTGTAATCGTTAGACAGTCATCATTCGCCGCATTTAGGCCATTTCTAGTCTAGTTCTAATCAGTTATTTTTAGTTTCATAATTACGTAATTTTATTCCATTTGTAAAAATTTTCATTTCTTCGTTTTTCGTGCTGATTTTGTAGCCTAACATAACCTAACCTAACCACCTCTATCTTTGTGCATTAGAGTCTTAAGCATTCCAAATTGGTTTTTTGTAGTAGCATTTGTTTAGTGTAATCGTTAGACAGTCATCATTCGCCGCATTTAGGCCATTTCTAGTCTAGTTCTAATCAGTTATTTTTAGTTTCATAATTACGAAATTTTATTCCATTTGTAAAAATTTTCATTTCTTCGTTTTTCGTGCTGATTTTGTAGCCTAACATAACCTAACCTAACCTAACCAAACCTAACATAACCTAACCACCTCTATCTTTTGCATTAGAGTCTTAAGCATTCCAAATTGGTTTTTGTTGTAGCATTTGTTTAGTGTAATCGTTAGACAGTCATCCTGCGCCGCATTTAGGCCATTTCTAGTCTAGTTCTAATCTGTTTATTTTTAGTTTCATAATTACGAAATTTTATTCCATTTGTAAAAATTTTCATTTCTTCATTTTTCGTGCTGATTTTGTAGCCTAACATAACCTAACCTAACCACCTCTATCTTTGTGCATTAGAGTCTTAAGCATTCCAAATTGGTTTTTTGTAGTAGCATTTGTTTAGTGTAATCGTTAGACAGTCATCATTCGCCGCATTTAGGCCATTTCTAGTCTAGTTCTAATCAGTTATTTTTAGTTTCATAATTACGAAATTTTATTCCATTTGTAAAAATTTTCATTTCTTCCTTTTTCGTGCTGATTATGTAGCCTAACATAACCTAACCTAACCTAACCACCTCTATCTTTTGCATTAGAGTCCTGAGCATTTCAGATTGGTTTTGTTGTAGCATTTGTTTAGTGTAATCGTTAGACAGTCATCATTCGCCGCATTTAGGCCATTTCTAGTCTAGTTCTAATCAGTTATTTTTAGTTTCATAATTACGAAATTTTATTCCATTTGTAAAAATTTTCATTTCTTCGTTTTTCGTGCTGATTTTGTAGCCTAACATAACCTAACCGAACCTAAACCAAACCTAACATAACCTAACCACCTCTATCTTTTTGCATTAGAGTCCTGAGCATTTCAGATTGGTTTTTGTTGTAGCATTTGTTTAGTGTAATCGTTAGACAGTCATCCTGCGCCGCATTTAGGCCATTTCTAGTCTAGTTCTAATCTGTTTATTTTTAGTTTCATAATTACGAAATTTTATTCCATTTGTAAAAATTTTCATTTCTTCATTTTTCGTGCTGATTTTGTAGCCTAACATAACCTAACCTAACCACCTCTATCTTTGTGCATTAGAGTCTTAAGCATTCCAAATTGGTTTTTTGTAGTAGCATTTGTTTAGTGTAATCGTTAGACAGTCATCATTCGCCGCATTTAGGCCATTTCTAGTCTAGTTCTAATCAGTTATTTTAGTTTCCATAATTACGAAATTTTATTCCATTTGTAAAATTTTCATTTCTTCCTTTTTCGTGCTGATTATGTAGCCTAACATAACCTAACCTTACCACCTCTATCTTTGTGCATTAGAGTCTTAAGCATTCCAAATTGGTTTTTTGTAGTAGCATTTGTTTAGTGTAATCGTTAGACAGTCATCATTCACGCATTTAGGCCATTTCTGAATCTAGTTCTAATCAGTTATTTTAGTTTCATAATTACGAAATTTTATTCCATTTGTAAAAATTTTCATTTCTTCCTTTTTCGTGCTGATTATGTAGCCTAACATAACCTAACCTAACCACCTCTATCTTTGTGCATTAGAGTCTTAAGCATTCCAAATTGGTTTTTTGTAGTAGCATTTGTTTAGTGTAATCGTTAGACAGTCATCATTCGCCGCATTTAGGCCATTTCTAGTCTAGTTCTAATCAGTTATTTTTAGTTTCATAATTACGAAATTTTATTCCATTTGTAAAAATTTTCATTTCTTCGTTTTTCGTGCTGATTTTGTAGCCTAACATAACCTAACCGAACCTAAACCAAACCTAACATAACCTAACCACCTCTATCTTTTTGCATTAGAGTCCTGAGCATTTCAGATTGGTTTTTGTTGTAGCATTTGTTTAGTGTAATCGTTAGACAGTCATCCTGCGCCGCATTTAGGCCATTTCTAGTCTAGTTCTAATCTGTTTATTTTTAGTTTCATAATTACGAAATTTTATTCCATTTGTAAAAAAAATTTTCATTTCTTCATTTTTCGTGCTGATTTTGTAGCCTAACATAACCTAACCTAACCACCTCTATCTTTGTGCATTAGAGTCTTAAGCATTCCAAATTGGTTTTTTGTAGTAGCATTTGTTTAGTGTAATCGTTAGACAGTCATCATTCGCCGCATTAAGGCCATTTCTAGTCTAGTTCTAATCAGTTATTTTTAGTTTCATAATTACGTAATTTTATTCCATTTGTAAAAATTTTCATTTCTTCATTTTTCGTGCTGATTTTGTAGCCTAACATAACCTAACCTAACCTAAACCTAACCTAACCTATCCTAACCACCTCTATCTTTGTGCATTAGAGTCTTAAGCATTCCAAATTGGTTTTTTGTAGTAACATTTGTTTAGTGTAATCGTTAGACAGTCATCCTGCGCCGCATTTAGGCCATTTCTAGTCTAGTTCTAATCAGTTATTTTTAGTTTCATAATTACGTAAATTTATTCCATTTGTAAAAATTTTCATTTCTTCGTTTTTCGTGCTGATTTTGTAGCCTAACATAACCTAACCTAACCTAACCACCTCTATCTTTGTGCATTAGAGTCTTAAGCATTCCAAATTGGTTTTTTGTTGTAGCATTTGTTTAGTGTAATCGTTAGACAATCATCCTGCGCCGCATTTAGGCCATTTCTAGTCTTGTTCTAATCTGTTATTTTTAGTTTCATAATTACGTAATTTTATTCCATTTGTAAAAATTTTCATTTCTTCATTTTTCGTGCTGATTTTGTAGCCTAACATAACCTAACCTAACCACCTCTATCTTTGTGTATTGTAGTCTTAAGCATTCCAAATTGGTTTTTTGTTGTAGCATTTGTTTAGTGTAATCGTTAGACAGTCATCCTGCGCCGCATTTAGGCCATTTCTAGTCTAGTTCTAATGAGTTATTTTTAGTTTCGTAATTACGTAATTTTATTCCATTTGTAAAAATTTTCATTTCTTCGTTTTTCGTGCTGATTTTGTAGCCTAACATAACCTAACCTAACCTAAACCTAACCTAACCTAACCACCTCTATCTTTGTGCATTAGAGTCTTAAGCATTCCAAATTGGTTTTTTGTTGTAGCATTTGTTTAGTGAAATCGTTAGTAAGTCATCCTGCGCCGCATTTAGGCCATTTCTAGTCTTGTTCTAATCTGTTATTTTTAGTTTCATAATTACGTAATTTTATTCCATTTGTAAAAATTTTCATTTCTTCATTTTTCGTGCTGATTTTGTAGCCTAACATAACCTAACCTAACCACCTCTATCTTTGTGCATTAGAGTCTTAAGCATTCCCAATTGGTTTTTTGTTGTAGCATTTGTTTAGTGCAATCGTTAGATAGTCATCTTGCGCCGCATTTAGGCCATTTCTAGTCTAGTTCTAATCAGTTATTTTTAGTTTCATAATTACGTAATTTTATTCCATTTGTAAAAATTTTCATGTCTTCGTTTTTCGTGCTGATTTTGTAGCCTAACATAACCTACCCTAACCTTAACCTAACCTAACCTAACCACCTCTATCTTTGTGCATTAGAGTCTTAAGCATTCCAAATTGGTTTTTTGTTGTAGCATTTGTTTAGTGTAATCGTTAGACAGTCATCCTGCGCCGCATTTAGGCCATTTCTAGTCTAGTTCTAATGAGTTATTTTTTGTTTGTTTTTTTTTTTACATGGGGAAATGCCTACGCATACCCACCCCTGCGGGGGCAAGGGTGGGTTATGTCGGACTCGCACCGACTAAAACCCCATGGTGTTCCACCTTCGTCGCGGACTGAACGCTTTGCTGCCTCGACGCCTGCAGCCCTAACATAACCTTTTTTAGCGTGAGGGAAATGCCTGCACCTTATTACCCGCCCTCGCGGGGAACAGGAGGCAGGTTATGTCGGACTCACTTTCGGCTGGCTTTATACAGTGGTCGCCATGGCATCGCGGGGGTCGCGGATCTCCGTTAGGAACGCAACCGCAACCCCCTGCGCTTCGCTGGGATAGCCCGTCGGGGCGTGCGTGAATCGCACCCAGAATATGCGGAACTATCACGACGACACGGTACCACGTCGTGCCGTCGTCCTCCTCGGGGTCGCTCATACTGGACGGTCGGAGCCCCCACTCCGATCGTCAGCGACCCGTAAAGAGATTCGTTACGGTAGGATCACCGATAAGAGGGCCGTGACGAGGCGCGCGAGCGCCGCGTCGGCCCACGATCTCCGAGCAGGATCGGTCCTCTCTGTCCCGCTCGGCAGCCTCCTTTCGGACCATTACGGTCTCGCAGAAGGCTACGGCCCTCCACGCCGATTCCCCATACCCAGCATCATGACACGACTACTGGCAGGGGACAGGTTCCGTCCGATGTGACCGACCAAGACCCGCCGCTCCAGCTACGCCGGGCAAGCGGCGGCATTGCGATGTCGGACTTGCACCGACTAAAACCCCATGGTGTTCCACCTTCGTCGCGTATGGCGGGGTTGCAGAGCTGCTTTCGCACACCTCCGCGACCCCGCCTGCGCTGGCCGGCAAGCCGGCCCCTCCTTCGGGGAGGACATCCCCTCTCCACCCCTCTCCTGCAGGCGCGCCGGAACACGGACGCGCCTTTCATCGAACTCCTCTGTAGGTGGGAAATGGACTCCCCGAGTCCGCCCGTAGAAGGCCATAGGGGGCCAGGAAAACACTAAGCCAGCCCCTGCGGCGGATCTGGTCTGCGGCTCCACCGCCGACCGACTTTCGGCCGCGGAGGACAGGAGAGCGGCAACGAAACACCGACACTCCTCTTCCCCACTTGGCCCCACCACGTACGCATGTCGCGCGGTTGAACTTTGCTTGAGTCGCGGAGGATAGGAGAGCGGCAACGAAACACCGACACTCCTCTTCGCCAAGATACGCCTCGGCTACTGAGGGCGGGAGACGGCCTCGCTCCGCCATCCGCCCCCAACAGTCCACCGGCCCATCAAGGTTATCCGCAGGCCCACCGGAGCGGCCACCTCAGGCCGGCCTCAGAGCGCAGGCCACGGCCATTTGGGTTCCTCTTAGCTTCACCGTGGGTGACCACGCCACGGTTACTAAGCCCCGCTACGACAAAGCGAGAACCCTTCGGGGACCCTAACCTTTTTTTTTTTTTACATGGGGAAATGCCTACGCATACCCACCCTGCGGGGGCAAGGGTGGAGTTATGTCGGACTCGCACCGACTAAAACCCCATGGTGTTCCACCTTCGTCGCGTATGGCGGGGTTACGGGAACGCTTTCCTTTTTACCTCCGCGACCCGCCTGCGCTGGCCGGCAAGCCGGCCCTCCTCCAGGAGGACATCTCCTCTCCACCCTCTCCTGCAAGGCCTTGCCGGAACACGGACGCGCCTTTATCGACTCTTCTGGCAGGTGGGAAGCGGACTCCCCGAGGATCCCGCTTCCCAGAGGCCATGGGGCAAGGAAAGCACTAAGCCAACCCAGCCCCTGCGGCGGATCTGGTCTGCGGCTCCACCGCCGACCGATGTTCGGCCGCGGAGGACAGGAGAGCGGCAACGAAACACCGACACTCCTCTTCCGCGCGGCCCCACCACAGCCGCATCATGCGGTGCGACCGCTTGAGTCGCGGAGGATAGGAGAGCGGCAACGAAACACCGGCCTCCTCCTCCGCGACTCCGCCTCGGCTACTGAGGGCGGGAAAGACCCGGCCTCATCCGCCATCCGCCCCAGCAGTCCACCGACACGCATCCTAGGTTAGCTCATAAAGAGCCCACCCGGGCGCCTCGGACCGGCCTCAAAGGCAGCAACAGGCGGCCATTTTAGGTTCCTCTTAGCTTCACCGTGGGTGACCACGCCACGGTTACTACGTGAGCGGAACCCTTCGGAGGGGGACCCTAATACCCAGCAACAACAGGGGAAATGCCTACGCATGCCCACACCTCAGGGGGCAAGGGTGGGTTATGTCGGACTTGCACCGACTAAAACCCCATGGTGTTCCACCTTCGTCGCGTATGGCGGGTTATTAAGGAACGCTGCACACTTCCGCGACCCTGCTTCAGCTGGCCGGCAAGCCGGCCCTCCTCCGGGACATCTCCTCTCCACCTCTCTCTGCAAGGCGCGCTGGAACACGGACGCGCCTTCCATCGGCCTCCTCTGTGGTGGGAAACGGACTCCCCCGAGTCTCGCTTCCAGAGGCCATGGGGCAAGGGAAAGCACTAAGCCAACTCCAGCCCCTGGTGGCGGATCTGGCTCCAGGCTCCACCGACCGAGCCTGGCCGCGGAGGACAGGGAGAGCGGCAACGAAACACCGACACTCCTCTTCCCCGCGGCCCCACCACAGCCGCATCATGCGGTGCGACCTCAGCTTGAGTCGCGGAGGATAGGAGAGCGGCAACGAAACACCGACACTCCTCCTCCTCCGCGACTCCGCCTCGGCTACTGAGGGCGGGAAAGACGGCCCGCTCCGCCACATCCGCCCCAGCAGTCCACCGACACGCATCCTAGGTTAGCTCATAAAGAGCCCACCCGGAGCGGTTATTCCTCGGGCCGGCCTCAGAGCGCCGGTAGGGCCGGGCCATTTGGTTCCTTAGCTTCACCGTGGGTGACCACGCCACGGTTACAAGCCCCCCGCTACGACAAAGCGAGAACCCTTCGGGGAGGGGACCCCAACCTTAACCTTTTTTTTTTTTTTTTTTTTACATGGGGAAATGCCTACAGATACCACTTTTGCGGGGGCAGGGCAGGCCGGACTTGCACCGACTAAAACCCCATGGTGTTCCACCTTCTGTCGCGTATGGTGCGGGCCAGCGGGAACGCTGCCCACTCTCCACCAGCCAGCTGGCTGGCAAGCTGGCCCTCCTCCGGGAGACATCCCTCCGCCCTCTACAGGCAGGGGCGCTGAACACGGACGCGCCCTCCAACTCGGCCTCCTCGTGGGTGGGAAGTGGACTCCTGAGTCCGCCCCCAGAGGCCATGGGGGCCAGGAAAACCCAGCCCCTGCGGCGGATTCAGGATAGGCTCCGGGCCGCCAACCAATGTTCGGCCGCGGAGGACAGGAGAGCGGCAGGATCAACCACATCTCCTGGAACCGCGGCCCCACCACAGCCGCATCATGCGGTGCGACCGCTTGAGTCGCGGAGGATAGGAGATACACTACCGTGCCCGGTGATCACCTGCGTAAGTCTGGGCCAGGACGCGACTGGCGAGGGCGGACGCGCAGGACCGCGTCGATGGTTGAACGCTCCCGTCGGAAACCGAACTGGTTTTCGGCGAGATCGGGACCGACACGCGACAGATGCCCGTTGAGGCGGCCGGCAGAATTCTCGAATAACTTGCCAGCCTCGTCCAACTGGAGAGCATATGGGACGGTACGCAGAGGGAGAATCTGCGACTCTGTCTGCCTTCTTCAGAGGCCATTCGAACTCGCTTTGGGCCTAGGGAACGAGGTTACGGAGGCAGCTGGTGAACAGCTGCCGCAGCCTGACCTTCGAGGGTAGCCAGACTCAACACCCAGACTCGGCCGATTCCGTCAGGTCCCGGCGCGGTGTTCCGGCCTCTCAAGCGGCCCCGGCTCAGTCCAGCTCCTGCTCGGTCACCCCATCTCGTCTCTCCACTCGCACGAAAAATGGGGTGGGCCTTGAAGGACTTGACCGGCCCCTCCGGAAGAGCGAGCTAATCACTCTTCCCAAAGGGCCGGATCGAGAGTTTCCGTCACCGGGGGCGTCCAAGGACGGAGCTTTCCTAGCGCCATCTGTACGGACGCCCCCACGGATCCTCGTTGAGTCCCCTCCCGGAGCTCTCTCCAGGACCGAGACCTGGCGTTACAGATAGCTGCCTGCAACGCCTTCGTGGCCGCTCGATACGCCTCGTAGAGTCTGACTATCTCCTCACTCGGGCTCGCCTTCGCCCTCCTTCGGGCTCTGGTGTGCTGGCGTGACCCGCAGGCAGATCGCTCGCAGCTCCGCGATCTCTGCCGACCACCAATTACACCGCCCCGCGCTTGGGGCGACCGGTCAGAGGCATCGACGCGTCCTGAAATGCAGCGTCATCGTGTCCCGGAACCAGTTCGCTTCCACTTCCGGATCGGACGGAACCTCTTCACAGCGCTTTCTGGCCATATTGCAACGTTGGCGCGGCTGATAAGTCCTCCGGTCAGCAGCGGGTTCAACGTCGCGTGGTAGGCTGCCTTCTCGGCGGCTGAGTGACAGCGTCGGGGCGAGCGTTGCGGGTCGAATAAATATGGCGGTGGTCAGGATGGCATGCGACGCATATCTGCAACCGCCAGCCGAACTGGCGGGGCGGCATGCGCATCCGCAGCGGAACAACCGCCTGGTAAAGTCCACGTCAAAATACTGCCGCCGCGGTAACTTACGGATTTGGTGCCAATCGGGTCAGTCCGCCCGTTCATCTTTGTCTGCGCTGGTTGTAACGGGTTGCACCTGGAGCGGGCGTTAATCCGGACCAATCGACGGACGAAGTACCTGCCGAACGCAGAGTGCCACCTCGTCCAGTACACCAGTCGGCGAGGACCTCGCGGGAGGGCGCAGCCAACTATGGCCAGGGTGCCCCATTGCACTGCAACAAAGGCTGACGCTGTCAGGGGAGCAGGTTGGGACACCTCCACCCACTGAATCGCTACCGGAACCCAGCTCATCGCCAGACCGGTGGGGTGGTCCGGCACGGCGGGAATGCCATAGAAACAGCCAGCACTCCGCAATGGTCTGCATAAACAAATGCTGAGCATTGCGGCAGTGGTTCAGTTGCTCTGAAGGATACCAGTTGCGAGGCCTACGCGACCTCCATTCCATTCAGGTGCAAACCAGGTTGCGGCTCGTGCCGCCGGAACTACCGCGGAGGCAGGAGGATCTCGCGTCCTTCCTACCTCTCTTCGTGGTGGGGCGCACCTCTTACCAAGACGATGGTTAGAGGGCAGCCCGGAGTCCGGCACAACAGTGGACATTTGGTGCGAACTCTTGCGCTCGCTCAGCCCCTAATGCCCGGTCTCCACAAGCGTAACGCGCGATGCTCCGATTTACCTGGATTAGGGCACCTCTGCTAACCTACGTGTCCATGCCGCGCGGTACAACGGTATGACTGGTTCTAACTGCTCACCCAGGCAGAGCCCAACCGCGTCGGCGGTCACCGCTTGTGCACCGCTGCCGCGGGCTGCCACCAAGCATGCCCAAACGCATGGGTGTTCCGTTGGGACTCTCGACCTTAACGTCGTCACCGGTACCTCAGCGCCCTTTCGCCAGCCCGCTGCGACCTCGCTCGGGCTGACGATAAATGAGACCGCTGTACAGATATACTTCCCGACTTGACCCGGGCAGCCAATTCGGACAAACTAAATACGAAAGGACCTCGCGTTTGCTGCAAGACCGTCCGCCCTCGAACTGCGCCCTCGGGATGACCCTTCCAGTCTCCGGAAAGGCCGCCGGTCACAGCCCGTTTTGGCGAACGGTCTCTGATGCCGATGTCCATAGCCTTGGCTCGACTTGGCTACCTCCATCCGGCATGGTCGCGGAGGCCAGAGTCGACAGCGTCACTACGTCACGGCGGCTGTAGCCGGTGTGCGTATGAGCTTCTTGCTTTATTTTTTTGCTGTGGCCTTGTTCGCCGCAGGCTCGCGCTGCTGGGTCTTAAGAGCTTGGCGCAAACTGCGGCGCACCGTGCCCACGACGTTGATGCTGGCACTTCCACTTACCATCAGAGGCCTTGGTGTGGCCTGCGGAGAACCCACGCTCCGCTACTGGATGGGGCTAATATTATCCGTCTTCCGCGAGTGCGGCGGGATACTGCGCAGGCTGCTGCAGCGGCTGCGTGGCACTCGAGGAAGGTTTCCCAGGCCGCGCCAGGGGGCCGGGTTGCGCTTCTCCGGGAAGATCTTTCTTCGAAGGCAGCCAACCTCACCTCTGAGAGCCCCAAGCGCTCCATGAGTCCGTCTTCCACGTTCCCGGACTTCCGGGCGCCAGGTGATCGCCGAGGATGAGGTTTGGCTGTCTGAGGTTCCCACTCTTCGGAGGGCACATGCTCCTCCATTGGCCTCCACCTTGCTCGAGAGCTCAGCCAGTGCGGGCGGGCTCATGGTTATCACTGCTCAGGCCTCTCCGACGTTGGGGCGCAGGCCACCCTCGTGCCATTTCGGACGTACTCCGCAAATCGGGTTGCCATTCTTGGAGAGGCTGGAACGGGCGACTGCCGGTTGCCGTTTGTAAAGCTAACCACCGCCAGCAAGCAGGCGGATGAAGCATCCAGGTCCATGATCGGCAGCGCCTCCATCCCGCTCAGATCTGCGGGTTTTGGAAGGCCAGCCGCCCAGCCCTCGTAAATACGACCGCGTCGGATCCCAGATACCATCCATCGTCAGCGACCACCTCCGTGTCCGGGTACCAGAGACTGCGACTGCCTGGAATTTGTCGGCCACGACCAGTCGCAGGCGGCTCTCCTCTTCCTATAACATGCGGACGCATCCGTGTTGCGGATCGCAGGTGGGCATCCCGTCTTTACGCCGTCCCCGCTCCACCGCCCCGGCTGCTGCCCAGGCGTGCCGGGCTGCCAAGCGTCACTGTCCCGGTGAGACTACTGTCCCGCAGATAATGCTCTTCCCTCCTGGCTCTGGTCCCGGACGTGAGGGACCGTCGACTGCTATTACAGACTCAGCGCTCTTCGCTGGAGTCTCAGCCTCTCTCTAGGTTTTTGTAGGTTCCGCCAACCAAATCCACGAGTTAAGGTTGAATAAATCAATGCGGTGCTCACGGGTGACGCCTATTCCGTTGGCTACATGCTGTGAAGTCCTTGTTTCGGTTTTGGGAGCCTTGTCTGGTTTTTATAGAGTGATCCTTCTCGCGGGCCGGCCAATTAAAACAAAGCCCTCCCTCCGCGCGCACTTCGACGTACCCCATAATCGTCAACGCTGGGGTCCTTGAAGAGTACAGCGGGTTACGGCGCTGGAAAAGTAAGAGCGTAACTCCCCAGTTATTGGACGGTTGAATGCCCGGCGGCAGTAAAACGCACACCGAGCCCGTCCTCCACTATGAGCATTAGGCACTGGAAACATTCTCTCCGTCACCAGTTCCCAATACCCACCATCATTTGTTGCCTTTCCCCGGATACTTTGATCAAGGAGAAATGCAACCTCCCGCGCAATTTAGGCACTGACGGCATCGCCACCGGTTTAATGCGCCTGTTTCGTGCTTCGCACCCGGATAGCACGGTGGGAGAAATGCAGCCACTCACGCGACTGGGCACTGAGCGGCGTATCGCTTGCCGGGTTTGTGCACCATTTTCTTCCCGGATGCTTTGATCGGGAAAGTAGCCTCCACTACCGGCTGAACTGGGGACGCTTATCGTCACCAGGTGCCGGGCATCATTGCCTTTCCCCTGATACAGAAATCAAGGAGAAATGCAACCTCCTAACAGCTCGACGGTTGAGTGCCCGGCGGCAGTAAAACGCACACCGAGCCCGTCCTCCACTATGAGCATTAGGCACTGGAAACGATATATCGTCACCAGTTCCCAATACCCACCATCATTTGTTGCCTTCCCCGGATTCAGAAATCAAGGAGAAATGCAACCTCCTAACAGCTCGACGGTTGAGTGCCCGGTGGCAGTAAAACGCACACCGAGCCCGTCCTCCACTATGAGCATTAGGCACTGCCAACGACGTATCGCCGTCAGTTCCCAATGTACACCTTCATTTTGTTGCCTTTCCCCGGATACTTTGATCAGGAGAATACAGCCACCCGCGCATTGGCACTGAGGACGACGTATCGTCACCAGTACCCAATGCGCACCATCTCCGGTTGCCTTTCCTCCGGATTTGGAAATCAAGAGGAAATGCAGCCCCCTTCCTCAAGCTTCCTGCCCTCCGCTTATCAGAGGGACACGCAAACGGCTATCCCCTGTCAGAACATTCGCCACTGGCAACAACGTATCATCACCAGTGCCCAGGGTGCACCGTCGGCGTTGCCTTTCCTGGATTCTGGCCGGATCGAAATTCAACGACCAGGCACTCGAGGAGGTTTTCTGACGTGGCACCCCAACCTAACCTTTTGCGGGAAATGCACCTACGCGCGCGCTGCCCTGCGGGGGCAAGGGTGATTATGTCGGACTCGCACCGACTAAAACCCCATGGTGTTCCACCTTCGTCGCGTATGGCGGGGTTACGGGTGCTGCTTTCGCACACCTCCGCGACCCCGCCTGCGCCTGGCCTATACAAGCCGGCCCCTCCTTCGGGAGGATACCCCTCTCCACCCCTCTCCTGCAAGGCGCGCTGGAACACGGACGCGCCTTCCATCGGCCTCCTCTGTAGGTGGAAACGGACTCCCCGAGTCCGCCCCAAGAGGCCATGGGGGCCAGAAAGCATAAATAACCCAGCCCCCTGCGGTGGATCTGGTCTGCGGCTCCACCGCCGACCGATGTTCGGCCGCGGAGGACAGGGAGAGCGGCAACGAAACACCGACACTCCTCTTCCCCGCGGCCCCACCACAGCCGCATCATGCGTTACGACCCCCGCTTGAGTCGCGGAGGATAGGAGAGCGGCAACGAAACACCGACACTCCTCTCCCTCCGCGACTCCGCCTCGGCTACTGAGGGCGGGAAAAGGGCAACCTCGCTCCGCCCATCCGCCCCAGCAGTCCACCGACACGCATCCTAGGGTTAGCTCATAAAGAGCCCACCCGGGCGACCACCTCGGGCCGGCCTCAGAGCGCCTTAGGCCGGCCATTTGGGTTCCTCTTAGCTTCACCGTGGGTGACCAAGCCACGGTTACTAAGCCCCCCCGCTACGACAAAGCGAGAACCCTTCGGGGGGGACCCCAACCTAACCTAACCTAACCTAACCACCTCTATCTTTGTGCATTAGAGTCTTAAGCATTCCAAATTAGTTTTTTGTTGTAGCATTTGTTTAGTGTAATCGTTAGACAGTCGTCCTGCGCCGCATTAAGGCCATTTCTAGTCTAGTTCTAATCAGTTATTTTTAGTTTCATAATTACGTAATTTTATTCCATTTGTAAAAAATTTCATTTCTTCGTTTTTCGTGCTGATTTTGTAGCCTAACATAACCTAAACTAACCTAACCACCTCTATCTTTGTGCATTAGAGTCTTAAGCATTCCAAATTGGTTTTTGTTGTAGCATTTGTTTAGTGTAATCGTTAGACAGTCGTCCTGCGCCGCATTAAGGCCATTTCTAGTCTAGTTCTAATCAGTTATTTTTAGTTTCATAATTACGTAATTTTATTCCATTTGTAAAAAATTTCATTTCTTCGTTTTTCGTGCTGATTTTGTAGCTTAACATAACCTAACCTAACCTAAACCTTTTTTTTTTTTACATGGGGAAATGCCACCGCGCGCTTCCCCTGCGAGGGCAAATTGGATTATATCGGACTCGCACCGACTAAAACCCCATGGTGTTCCACCTTCGTCGCGTATGGCGGGGCCACGGGAACGCTTTCGCACACCTCCGCGACCCCGCCTGCGCTGGCCGGCAAGCCGGCCCCTCCTTCGGGGGACGTCCCCTCTCCACCCCTCTCCTGCAAGGCGCGCCGGAACACGGACGCGCCTTAATCTCGGCCTCCTCTGTAGGTGGAAGCGGACTCCCCAGTCCCGCCCCCAAGAGCCATGGGGGCCAGGAAGAGCACGAGCCAGGCGGATCTGGTGGATAGGCTCCGCCGCCAGCCAATGTTCGGCCGCGGAGGACGGGGAGAGCGGCAGGATCAACGCCACACTCCACTGAACCCGCGGCCCCACCGGCCGCATCAGCGAGGATGCGACCCCGCTTGAGTCGCGGAGGATGAGGAATGCACTACCCTCCTCGCGACTCCGTCTCGGATTGCGGAGAGTGGGGGTGACGATGCGCGTTTCAGTTGCTAACAGTCCCCGCACCGCCACCCCATTCCCCGACTCCGCCTCGGCTGCGGATGGTGCGGAGGACGGCCTCGCTCCGTCCATCGGCTGCTTTGGCCACCGACGAACATCCGGGCGGATAGCTCTAACTCGCCCGGAGCGGCCTCCTCGGGCCGGCCTTTAAACGCCTTAGGCCGGCCATTTGGGTTCCTCTTAGCTTCACCGTGGTTAACTCCACACCACGGTTACTAAGCCCCCCCGCTACGACAAAGCGGGAACCCACCTAACCTAAACCTAACCTAACCTAACCACCTCTATCTTTGTGCATTAGAGTCTAAAGCATTCCAAATTGGTAGTTTGTTGTAGCATTTGTTTAGTGTAATCGTAAGACAGTCATCCTGCGCCGCATTTAGGCCATTTCTAGTCTAGTTCTAATCTGTTATTTTTAGTTTCATAATTACGAATTTTTTTTCCATTTGTAAAAAATTTAATTTCTTCGTTTTTCGTGCTGATTTTGTAGCCTAACATAACCTAACCTTTTTTTTTTTTGTTATCGGGGAAGCGAAAGATACCCTGCCTCCTGGGGGTGAGACAGCAGGGTTATGTGGGACTTGTAACCACTCAAACCCCCGGTGGTCATCCTCAGTGCATTTAGAGGGGCTCCGGATCTCCAAAGGAACGCACCGGTGCCCTCTGCACGGTGCCTGAGCACATCCCTGGGGAGGAAAAAACCTCCTAACCCTCGCGGTGCTACGGCAACTCGAGACCACTCCGAGTTGCCGTCCTTCCCGGGATAACGCCGGGTGGTCCAGAGCCCCACCCTGATCACCCGCGAACCCGAAGTCCCCGCTTTTGGTCGGCTGGCACGACAGGCGGGGGTACCCAGCTATTCTTATGCCCGGGACTAAAGGGCTGACGGGCCGGTGCGTCCGTTGCCACCGCCCGGCGTCGCCATCTCCGAGCGGGATCGGCCCTCTGATGCTCGGCGATCTCCTTTCTTATTGCCATGACGGCTTCACAGAAGGAGACCAGCGCCTTCCACGCGCCTTTATCCGCCAGCCTGCAGGCGCTTCTTTCGGCGGAAGATTCTGCCCGATCCTCTGGACCAGGATCCGTCAGCTCGGACTCCCGCAGGGCCTCGGCGAGCGTGTGCCAATGCCGGATCCGGTCCCCACCACAGTGGTGGCATTGCGTTGTCGATTCGCGTCAATCCTGTTCAGGTACTCACCGAAACACCCGTGCCAGTGAGTACCTGCGTTAATCGGAAGGTGACGTGCACCTCTTCCCCGCTCGCAGCCAGGCTTCGAAGCTCGGCAAGAGCGCGCTGACCGTGCGCTGGCGCGAGAAACGAGGCTCTTGGAGCCTCTCGCCACCCGCAGCGCCCGTCTGCGCTCCTGCCTTCTTACCTCGCCCGCATCCAGGGGCTCGGCTTCCGTTTCGCAGGGGAAGACGAAGGCGGGCAAACACCCGCGCATCCATCTCCGCCAGGATGTCCAGTGGTGGAAACCGAGCTAGGACAGTGGCCGCCTCAAAGATATCGTACGATATCCGCGTGCGATCCTGATGGCCATCTTCGCTGCAGGCTATTGGGCTTAGCTCTGCAGCGACGGACGCCCGTGAGTCGATGTGACCATACGGGCGCCCGTAGAAGGGCCATCGATCGCACGACCCCGCGTAGAGGCGGCGGACTCCTTCCCTGGGGCCCCGAGTTGGGTAGCAACCGGTGCATGGCACCCACTACCTACAATCTTGGGGACCAGGCGGTCGAAGTGCTCCTCGAAGCCCCAGCGACCGTCCAGGATGAGACCGAGATATTTCATCACCGGTCCACGGACTTGCACGTCACCAACGCGAACCGACAAGCTGGGTGGTTCCTCCCTCGGAGAGTTTGGCGGAACAGGCACTCGGTCTTATGAGGCGCTATCCGAAGACCCAGCTCGTGGATTTTATCCACGACGCATGCGCACCCAAGCTCAGCAAACCGGATGGTGCTTTCGAAGGTGTCCCCGTCGGCTGAGTACCAGAGTGTCATCTGCATAACGGGCGGCGCTGCTGCTGGGCTGCGGGAATGACCCGCAGGACCGCGTCGTACGCGAGGTTCCACAGTTGCGGACCCAACACGGATCCTTGTGGAACCCCGCAGTTCACCTCCTCAGCAAGGTGGACGGAGCGCGTCGACCCGTACCGGATGCACCTGTCGTGCCGTACGCCCCAGCGATGCGCAGCAGGTAGGGAGGAGCGCACGCGATGGTATGCCAGAGCCTCCTAATGGTTCCCCAGGGCAGCGAATTAAAGGCATTGACTATGTCAAGATTGACCGCCAATGCCGCTTGCGCGGTTAACCGCCCGCTGCGACTGCTCTCGGACGCGAAGGATCGCGTCCGCAGTCGATCGCGCCTGCCGAAAGCCAGGTGGCACATCCCGACAGGTCGGGGCCCACTTGACGCAGGTGCGTGTTGAGGCGGGCGGCAATTATCCTTTCGGAACAATTTGCCCGCCTCATCCAGCAAACCGTGGGTCGGTACGCGGAGGGAGATTCAGCGATCCTGCCATCTTTCCTCAAGAGCACCATCCTAGCCGCTTTCCAGGCTAAGGGGAAGACACCGACACTTAGGCGGCTGTTGAACAGCTGTCTCAGTCTTCCCCAGCCCGGCGGCGAGCGATCACCCAGGCCCGACCAGGAATTCCGTCGGGGCCTGGGGCCGTATTCCTTTCTCGAGGCGCCTCACGGCTCGGTCAACTCCTCGTTGGTCACCCCAACTCATCAGACCACGCGACCTCGTCTGATCGCAATGTTGAAGGTGCGGGGCTATCCTGGACCCTAGGGAGAAGTGTCCACAACTCTTCCAACGAAAGTAGGGTCCAGGGTTTCCGTCAACGGAGGACCCATGGGCGGAGCTTGGCACAAGTACGATTTTGTACGGCCGCCCCCATGGGTCCCTGTTCAGCCCCTCGAGGAGTTCATCAGGACCGAGACCTAGCATCCTCGATTGCGAGTTGGAGCGCTTTTGTGGCGCCTCTATACAGCTCGTACGCTCGCCTTTTCATCGGCCGTGGCTTGCCTTCTTCTGGGCTTCTGGTGTGGCGTCGGGCCGCAAACGGTCCCTGCTGGCTGTGCTGTGACTTCGACCGCAGTACACCGCCGGGCTTGGGGGACCCGGTCCGAGGCATCGACACGTCGCAGATTGACGTCATCGTAGCCCGGAACCAGGTCGCTTCACTTTCAGGATCAGGCAGACCCATGGGCGGTCCCTGTCCAGGCCGCAACGATGGCTGAAGGCGGCATATCTGTAGACCGCGAGGAATGTCACCGCGGAGGGCCGCTACTGCGCTGGCGGCAGGTAGCACCGTCGGGAGAGCTGGGTTACCCACATCGAGAACGATGTGGCGGTGGTCGGACAGCGTGACCACATCTTCCGCCACTCCTTGAACAAGAGGGAGTCGCCCATGACAGGTCGACAATCGACTCCTGCCACCGCCAGTTCAGCGGACCCCGATTCAGAAGTCGGAGGTCGAGTCCTGCCGCCCATTCTGCACGGTTTCTCCTTTGTGTTGTCCCGGGCGCAGCCCACGATCTAGAGTGAGCGTTGGAAATCACCAGGACAAGCGCAGGACGGGAAAGGCATGCACGGATGCAATCGCTGACCCGTCCAGGTACGCCTCGTAAGCGGCGGGGAATTTACTGTTGGGAAACGTAGCGACCCACAGCTACAAAGGGGACCCACTCAACGGCGACGAATCCCTGCCCTTGGCAATCCAGAGTGCAGGGAGTTCCTCCCTTCCGCCACCCCAGTAATAGCAACGGAACCCTTAGTGTCACCGAACCAACGTGGATGGTCCGGGACTCGGTAAAGGTTCCGCCGCTACCAGAGCAACTGACCACTCCGCGGGGTTTGCAGCAGCAGGTTTGCGCCCGCGGCAGTGGTTCAGGTTGCTGGAGAATCTTCACACTTCTGTTGAAGGTGAAGCCTCCATAATATCCGGCACTCGGGTGGCTTCAGGTAGGGAACCTGCCTTCCCCTTGGTCCTTCTTTTGGCGCGCAGGCCTTGGTCCCCAGCCGATGGTTGGCTGGGCGGCCAAAGGTCCGCTGGCACCGAAGCACTTCAAGGCGGCTGCAGTGCACAGGCTCGCCTTGTATTCGAACCAGACGACGGTCCTTTCATGGGGCACCTGCTGCGAACATGCCCCTCAAGGCACCGGTAGCACTGCAGCGGCCTAGCCGCCAGCACCTCAATTTCGCAGCCGTCCCACTAGCCGGACGTATTTTGCCGCAGCCAGTTTCCGTACGGCGCCCAGAGGACTGCGCATTGCAGACGCAAGGGGTGTGCGATGGATTATGCCCGCACTTACGTCTGCGACAGCGCAACCACCTGCCTCGGCCACCGCTGCTGCAACCTCCGTTGGTGACAGACTCGTCAAGATCCATCACCCTCAACTCACCGGTCTTCATTGGACGTGCTATATGCGTCCATGTCCATAACACCTCCCGCATTTTAGCGGCGAGCACGTCGGCCTTAGAGGCGCAGTTGGGGCCGGATACCTCCAGTATTAACGCACCCGTAACTGCCTCCTTGGCCGGACCGTGTCGATGCAATTCACCAACTTTATCCTCTGTTTCGCCGCAGCCATTACTGCGGCGTATAAAGTGGCCATGCTCCGGCACGGTGACCGTGATAGCCGCTGATCGGCACTGGGTTTCACCGCGCTTTGCTTTGGGGCTGCCTCCTTTGCCGGCGCCTTTCGGGTAACGGCTGCTTGCACGATTACGGGAGTAGCCCTAGCAGCCGCCCTCTTGGCTTTACGGCCAGCCACTGCCATGTTGGGATGCTGGAGAAACCAGGCCAGTCTCCATTGGCTTCGCGGGAGGTGCGGGAGGCGCGGGAGCCTGCAGTAGGCGCAGCAGTTGCAGGTGGTGCGGAGGAGCTGGCTGCTGGCGCTGGACGCGCTTCCTTTGCCAGACCTCGTCTTCGCGGCACCGAGGGACGAAACCTGTTCATGAGGGGATCAGCTAGAGGGGCCGTTACTGGCGCTTGCGCCCAAAAGCCGCCAACTTTCTCCAATGGGCGTGATGCTCCATTGGCGTGACTCTCGAAGTCCACACTCGCTGGCGCAGGCGCAGCTTCTTGGCAGCATTGCACGGACGTAACCCAACTGGAGGTGCCTCTTTCCGCTTTTGTAGTGCGCTGAGTTCCTCTGGTGGGCTGCGCTTCAGTCGAGAGCTCAGCGAGCTGAGAGCGCAGCTCCGCATTCTCGCGCTCCAGCTTCTCAATATTAAGGGCTGGGAGACCATCATGCCAGCTCGAAGTTGCAGCCCTCAACCATCCTGGTTGCTACCCGCAGGCTATGGACAAACGATCCCTTTAGGTTGCTGGACTTATCGGCAACCTTGTCCACCACCAGCAAGCTTTCGCGAATGCAGGCACCCAGGTCCAACATTGACTTGCCCTCAAATCCCTTGCTATATCCTCGGGTTTGGAAGGCCCGCCTTAGCCCTCGTCGATGACTGAGCCACTGTCGGATCCCAAATGCCGTCATCGTCGGCGACCTCCACGTCCGTGCCTTCGGCTGCGACCGCCTGAAATTTGTCGGCCGTGTTCGGAGGCTTGGCTCTCCCTTTTCCTGATCGCGCGTTTACGTGAGCGGATGTGAGCGATGCGTCCGATCTTCCGCCATCGCTTTCACCGCAACTTGACTGGCGCACTCCGGGCGCACAAAGCGCCACCTTGTCCATGCCGGGACCACTGGTCCCTCCGACACAGATTCTCCGTCTCTACTTTGGCCCTCAGGTGTTGAAGGACCAGCCAACGCAATTGCGGACTCAAACGATTGAGTCCCTCTCCTCAGTTGGCAATGTTTAGTAATTTTACCCATGATTATTGATTATGGACGAAGTAAGGTCGATCCCCGGGTGACGCCTATTCCAGGGACAAGGCTATACCAATGAGGGGTCGCCTGAGTACCCACAGGTTTTTAAGACTTCGCTGTCTGGTTTTAAAGAGTTTTCCTTCTCGCGGGCCGGCCAATTAAGGCAAGCCCTCCGCTCCACTTTGCACCTCGACGTACCCCATGATCGTCAGCGATGGGTCTTTGAAGAGTACAGCGGGTTACGGCGCGCTGGTGGAGCCGACGTAACTCCCCAGTTCTGGACGGTTGTGCCCGGAGGCAGTGTTGGGTACACCGAGCCGTCCCCACACTATGAGCATTAGGCACTGGAAACGATATATCGTCACCAGTTCCCAATACCCACCATCATTTGTTGCCTTTCCCCGGGATACAGAAATCAAGGGAAATGCAGCCTCCACCCGCGCATTGGGCACTGAGAACGACGTATCGTCTGGTACCAATGCGCATCATTGGTTGCCTTTCCTCCGGATTTGGAAATCAAGAGGAAGTGCAACCCCTGCCACTCCGCAGTGCCCTCCGCTTATCAGAGGGACACGCAGAGCAGCTATCTGCTATTAGAACATTCGCCACTGGCAACAACGTGTCATCACCAGTGCCAGGGTGCACGCGTCAGCGTTGCCTTTCCCCGGATACAATAGTATCAAAGGAAATTCAGCGTCGGGCTCGAGGAGGTTTTCTGACGTGGCACTAACATAACCTAACCTAACCTAACCTAACCACCTCTATCTTTGTGCATTAGAGTCTTAAGCATTCCAAATTGGTTTTTTGTAGTAGCATTTGTTCAGTGTAATCGTTAGACAGTCATCCTGCGCCGCATTTAGGCCATTTCTAGTCTAGTTGTAATCTGTTATTTTTAGTTTCATAATTACGAAATTTTATTCCATTTGTAAAAAATTTCATTTCTTCGTTTTCGTGATGATTTTGTAGCCTAACATAACCTAACCTAACCTAAACTGAACCTTTTTTTTAGCGTGGGGAAATGCCTACGCATACCCGCCCCTCACGGGGCAGGGGCGGAATTATGTCGGACTCGCACCGACTAAAACCCCACGGTGGTCACCACCAACGCTCGCGAGAAGTGCTTGGGATCTCCGTAGAGAACGCAGCTGCAACCCCTGCGCTTCGCTGGGATAGCCCGTCCCGGGGCGTGCGTGAAGATCGCACCCCAGAACCCTCGCGGAACTATCACGACGACACGGTACCACGTCGTGCCGTCGTCCTCCTCGGGGTCGTTAATACTGACGGTCGGAGCCCCACTCCGACCGTCAGCGACGAAGGGGCCCACATGGTAAGGGGGCACCAATAGGAGGGCCGTGAAGAGGCGCGCGAACGCCGCGTCGGCCCCGTCTCCGAGCAGGATCGGTCCTCTCTATCGCTCGGCAGCCTCCTTTCGGACCATTACGGTCTCGCAGAAGGAGGCTACGGCCTCCACGCCGGTTCCCCGCTCCTTCGCCGACGTGCTGGCAGGGACAGGTTCCATCCGATAATGGCCGACCAAGACCGCCGCTCGTCTTCCCGCCGAGCAAGCTGCGGCGTGTGGATTCGAGTCTCGGTCGTTGCCGCCACAGTGGAAGCAATTCGCCGTCGCCTCGCGACCGATGCCGGGTAATCACCGAAGCATCATGCCGGTGATCACCTGCGTAAGTCTGTAGGTGAGTCTTCCTCCTCGTCGCTGCATCCAGGCTTCGAAGACCGGCAGGAATGCTTCGACGACGCGTTTGCTGCATACCATCCTCACCAGGCCGTGCGCTCACGTCGCGAACGCGATACGTCGTTCCTGCCGTTTTGTTGCGCCTCGAGCGCCTCTTCACAATCGCCACCACCGCTCTGGCGTAGGACGCGAATTCGGTGATACACCCTCGCGTCCATGTCCGCCAGTATATCCAGAGGTGGAAAGCGAGCCAGTTAATTTTCACCTCAAACGATACCGTCCGGTATCCTCGTACGACCAAATATGGCCATCCCTGCGCTGGACGCTGTAGACCTTAGTCCTACAGCGTCGGATGTAAAACCTCTTCGCCAGACCGGAAGCGCCCATTACAAGGGCTACGGATCGTACGACCGGCATAGAGGCGGCGAACTTCCTCCCTCGGTCGAGATTGGGCGGCAGTCTGTACATAGCACCCGCTACCCTCTCGATCCGGGGACCAGGCGCTCGAAATGCTCTTCGAAGCCCCAGCGACTGTCAGAGTGAGGCCCAGGTACTTCATGTACCCTTTACTCTGACTTCAGACTCCACCTACTCGGACGCACGAGTCGGGTGGTTCCCTGCTCCGCGGCAGTTTATTGGAACCATAGCGCCTCGGTCTTGTGAGGCGCCCCTCAATCCCAACTCGTGGACTTTGGCGACGACGATTTCCGCCCCAAGCTCGGCGAGCTCCTTGGTCATCTCGAAGGGGATTTGCTGGCGACCACCAACGTGTCGTCCGCATAGCAGACAACATTAACGCCAGCGGGCTCGACTCGCAGAACAGAGTCGTAGGCGAGATTCCACAGCAACGGGCTAACGCCTGTGGAGACCCACATGATCTCCCTCGGATCCTCGTACCGTCTCGGTCCATGTACAAGATGTACCTGTCGCGCAAGTAGTCCGCGATCACGCCGTGCAGGTAAGGGGGAACACCATGATTGTACGGAAGTGCCCCTAATCGCTTCCCAGGGCAGGGAGTTGAAGGCGTTGACGATGTCTAGGCTAATCGCCAACGCCACTCCACCAGGAACCAGAGACCTGCTCCGACAGGGAACGGACGCATGACAGGTGGAACGTGGAACCAAGACCGAGGATTTATCGGCGAGATCGGGACCGACGACAGACCGCCCGTTGAGACGGGTGGCAAAATTCTCTCGGAATAACTTGCCAGCCTCGTCCAACAGGCATATGGGACGGTACGCAGAGGGAGAATCTGCGACTCTGTCTGCCTTCTTCAAGAGGACCAGTCGGGCCTCTTTCCAGGCCCTAGGAACGAGGAGTTACGGGGAGCTGGTGAGGAGCAGCTGCCTCAGCCTCGACCTTCCTAGGGTAGCCAGACTCAACACCCAGAACTTGACCGGGAATTCCGTCGGGTCCTGGCGCGGTGCTCCGGCCTTTCAAGCGGCTCACGGCTCGGTCCAGCTCGCTCGGTCACCCCATCTCGTCTCTCCACTCCCACGAAGATTGGGGGTGCTGAGGACTGACCGGCCACCACCGGAAAGAGCGAGCTGATCCTCTCGGCAAAGGGGCCGGATCGAAATTTCCGTCACCGGGGGCATCCAGGGACGGGCTTACCTGCACCATCGATACGGACGCCCCCACGGATCCTCGTTGAGTCCCTCCAGGAGCTGTTCCCAGGACCGGACCTGGCGTTGCAGATGGCTACCTGCAACGCCTTCGTGGCTGCCTCGATACGCCTCGTAGAGTCTGGCTATTTCCTCCTTGGAGCTCGCCTTCGTCTCCTTCGGGCTCCTGGTGTACTGGCAGCGTCTCCGTAAGCAGATCGCTCGGGCTCCGCGATCTCTGCCGACCACCAGTACACTGCCCGCTTTGCTTGGGCGACCGGACCGGGGCATCGACGCGTCACAAATACGCGTCATCGTGTCCCGGAACCAGTTCGCTTCCACATCCGGATCGGACGGAATCTTCGGCGCTTTCTGGCCATATCGCGACGTTGGCGGCGGCCCCGAGCAAGTCTCAGTCCTGGCGGCGTTGCTCCAGCGTCGCGTGTGGCTGCCTTCTCGGTGGCTGGATTCGGCGTAAGGGGCGGCGGATTGCAAGATCGAACACAATATGGCGGTGGTCGGATAGCGTGACCACCTCCTCTGCAACCCGCCAGCCCGACAGCATGCGCATCGCAGCGGGAGTCGCCCATGTAAGGTCCATTCGGCTCACCACCGCACGCGTTCTTACCGGACCCCGGTGTAATCGGAGGTCCAATCCAGCCGCCCACTCCATCACCGTCTCTCCCCTCGGACTGTCTCTGGGATTCCCCACGCCCTGGAATGGGCGTTGGGAGTCTCCAGGACAATCGGCGGACCCGAAGGAGGCACCTCACAGTACAAGTGCCACCTCATCCAGGTACACCTCGTAGTCGGCGAGGGACCTCGCGGGAGACGGCGACCAACTGTTCAGCCAGGACACATTGCACTGCAACAAAGCCCTGACCCTTCCCAATAGGGAGCAGGGTGGGACAATCTCACCACCCCCAGTAGATCGCCACGGAACCCGGCTCATCACCGAACCAGCGAGGTGGTTCGGCACGGCATAGGGCTCCGCCACTACTGCCAGAGCAACCCCCACCCGCAACTGTCTGCATAGTCGTGCTGGGCATTGCGGCAGTGGTTAGGTTACTCTGGAGGATGAGGGGTGTGAAGAGGCCTATGAGACCTCCATTCCCGGGCTGTGCTCGGGGTTGCATTGGAGTGCCGCCAGGACCGCTACGCTCGTGCGGCGGGGAGAAGATATCAGTCTCCCGCTCTTCTTTGACTTTGGGGCGCACCTCTTACCGTTCAGGCGATGGTTTGAGGACGCCCAGATCCAGAGCACAGCGGGCATTTGAGTGCAGGCGCTCTACACTCCTTGGCCCTGTGCCCGGTCTCTCCACATGCACGTAGCAGCGCGTGCTCCGGTTCGCCCGGTTGGGGCACCTACTGCCAACGTGCCCCTCTCCAGGCACCGGAAGCAATGCATGGGCCTGGGCTCAATAAACTGCACCGAAGCAGAACCCCGACCCGCGAACGCCTTAGCGGCCACCAGTTTGCGCACCGCCGCGATGGGGCACCACGCAACATGTGCCCATACGCATTGGCATTCGGTGGACCTCTCCGGTATGATGTCGTCCACAAGAACACCTGACCTCATGCACCGCTGCCGCGACTATCACTCGGGGTAGCGGCATCGTCGAGATCTCTCAGCCTAACGTCGCCCGGTTGATCGGGCGACTATCTTCAGGTCTGAGAGAGACTCGCGCAGTTTTGCTGCCAGTTGGTCCGCCTTCGAGCTGCAGTCAGGACCAGAGATCTCCAGTAAGAGACCTCCGGTTACTGCCCGTTTTGGCGGACCGTCCGGATACCCAGGTCTGCGAGGCGGGCTTGACTGCGCCAACCACCTTAGCATAAGTGATGGAGGAGCCAATCAACACAGTTACCGCGTCACGGTACCTTAGACGGGGTACGTATGGGCCTGTCTCCTTTTTCCGCTCTGCGGCGCGCTGAATTGGTAGTAGGCGCTCTGGGGGGCGGCTTTCTGTAGGCCTTTGCATTTGGGCTGTTTGGCCCTCCGCGCTACCTGTGCCCAGGTGTTAGCGGGCACTTCCACCGACATTAAAGGCCCGGTGCCGGTACTGGGGTAGATCTGCCGCAAATTGTGGGCGAACCTTAGCGCCTTCTTTTGGCCTTTCGCGAGTGCGATGGGTCTAGCTGCACCAAATGCGGGGTTGGTGGCGGTACTGCATCGTGGTAGGCTGTCCTTCGCGTACCCCAATGGTGTGCGAATCACCCTGTCTGGGAAGATCTTCTTCTCAAAGGCAGCCAACCTTTACCTCTTAAAGAGCCCCAAAGCGCTCAATGGGCGCCTCATCCGCGCTCCCTGACTTTGGGGCGCTTGGGATACCGAGGGAGGAGGCATGGCTGCCTGAGATTCCTCACGATTACGGGCGCTGGGCTCCGCCGACAGCTTCCCACCTTCGTCGAGGCTCGGCGAGGCTGGGCGCAGACTTCGCGTTCTCGCGCTCGAGCTTCTCGACATTGGGGAGCTGGGAGACCCTCAGCGCCAACTCCAAGGTGGCCGCCTCGACCATCCTCGTCGCCACCCGCAGGCTGGACAAATGTGCCTTTGAGGTTGCCGGACTTATCGGCAACCTTGTCCACACACCATAACTTGGCGGGGACCGGATGCAGCACCCAGGTCCGTCGCGGCTGCCTTCCATATCCCGCTCAAGATCTTCCGGGGTAGGAGACCGGCCATAACCCTCGTCTTTGACTGAGCCACCGACGGGTCCCAGATGCCGTCATCGTCCTGGGCGACCTCCGAGGCCGTGCCTGCGGCTGCGACAGCCTGAAACTTGTCGGCTATGTTGTCGCGGGCTTGCTCTCCTCTTCCTCGATGTCCTTGTGGACACGTCGGATATCGCCGGATCTGAGCGACGTATCGGACCTTCCGCCATCGCTTTCCGCACACAAACTAGCAGGCGTGCTCGGGCGAACAAACCGCCCACGCCTGTCCCGCCACTCCAGGACCTCTGGTCCCCGACACAGCTCCTCCTTCGTTTTGGTCCCCTGATGGTAAGGACCGGCGGTAGATGCATCATCACCGCGCAGCAGTGGGTTGCCCCCAGATACGACGGGGCTGCCGGGCTAGGCCAGGGATGGACTCTCCGGCATTGCCGGTACCACCCTGGGGTAGATTTTTATTTCCAACTGCTCTCATGTTTTTCCTTTGAAGGGTGAGGTCCCTATCCTCAGCTAACGGCTGGACTCCCCACCAACCATTCATCCTATCGGCACTGGAGACCTTAGGATTGGGGTTATTTTTAGAGGCTTTCTTCCTCTTGGCTCCATGGCGCGTACGTCCATAGAGCCCCCGGCCCTACTGGGCTTACGGGTTGTCCGGTGTCGGCTTTTCACGCCGAAGTGCGCCTGGCGCACAGCACCGCGCGTTGCCTCCCCTGTTCCTTCACACTAGTGAAGATTGCCAGGAACAACCTCGAACTTCAGAGGCCCGCCTCGTCAGGCACGGGCCGCAGCCCGTTTCTCAGTGCCGTAGGGATGGAGACGCGCCCGAACCAGCCAGTTTTGGTCGCGCCGGTTTCCCGGTACCGCCCATATCTGGGCGGCGATCCCTATCCGCCACCTGGGGACGCGCCCGATAGAAGGTCTGGCAACTCCCACGGGGAACTTTCATTTCAGACCTAACCTAACCTAACCACCTCTATCTTTGTGCATTAGAGTCTTAAGCATTCCAAATTGGTTTTTGTTGTAGCATTTGTTTAGTGTAATCGTTAGACAGTCATCCTGCGCCGCATTTAGGCCATTTCTAGTCTAGTTCTAATCAGTTATTTTTAGTTTCATAATTTTATTCCCTTTGTAAAAATTTTCATTTCTTCGTTTTTCGTGCTGATTTTGTAGCCTAACATAACCTAACCTAACCACCTCTATCTTTGTGCATTAGAGTCTTGAGCATTCCAAATTGGTTATTTGTTGTAGCATTTGTTTAGTGCAATCGTTAGACAGTCATCCTGCGCCGCATTTAGGCCATTTCTAGTCTTGTTGTAATCAGTTATTTTAGTTTCATAATTACGTAATTTTATTCCATTTGTAAAAATTTTCATTTCTTCGTTTTCGTGCTGATTTTGTAGCCTAACATAACCTAACCTAACCTAACCTAACCTAACCTAACCACCTCTATCTTTGTGCATTAGAGTCTTAAGCATTCCAAATTGGTTTTTTGTTGTAGCATTTGTTTAGTGTAATCGTTAGACAGTCATCCTGCGCCGCATTTAGGCCATTTCTAGTCTAGTTGTAATCAGTTATTTTAGTTTCATAATTACGTAATTTTATTCCATTTGTAAAAATTTTCATTTCTTCGTTTTCGTGCTGATTTTGTAGCCTAACATAACCTAACCTAACCTAACCTAACCTAACCTAACCTAACCTAACCACCTCTATCTTTGTGCATTAGAGTCTTAAGCATTCCAAATTGGTTTTTGTTGTAGCATTTGTTCAGTGTAATCGTTAGACAGTCATCCTGCGCCGCATTTAGGCCATTTCTAGTCTAGTTGTAATCAGTTATTTTTAGTTTCATAATTACGTAATTTTATTCCATTTGTAAAAATTTTCATGTCTTCGTTTTCGTGCTGATTTTGTAACCTAACATAACCTAACCTAACCTAACCTAACCTAACCTAACCTAACCACCTCTATCTTTGTGCATTAGAGTCTTAAGCATTCCAAATTGGTTTTTGTTGTAGCATTTGTTCAGTGTAATCGTTAGACAGTCATCCTGCGCCGCATTTAGGCCATTTCTAGTCTAGTTGTAATCAGTTATTTTAGTTTCATAATTACGTAATTTTATTCCATTTGTAAAAATTTTCATGTCTTCGTTTTCGTGCTGATTTTGTAGCCTAACATAACCTAACCTAACCTAAACGAACCTTTTTTTTTTTTACATGGGGAAATGCCTACGATACCCACGCACTTCGCGGGCAGTGTGGGTTGCGTCGACCTGCACCGACTAAAACCCCATGGTGTTCCACCTTCGTCGCGTATGGCGGGGCCACGGGAACGCTTTCGCACACCTCCGCGACCCTGCCTGCGCTGGCCGGCAAATGACCCCTCGCTGGGACGTATCTCACCAGGCGCGCCGGAACACGGACGCGCCTTCCATCTCGGCCTCCTTCTGTAGGTGGGAAACGGACCCCGAGTCCGCCCCCAGAGGCCATGGGGCCAGGAAAGCACTAAGCCAACCCAGCCCCTGGTGGTGGATCTGGTCTGCGGCTCCACCGCCGACCGATGTTCGGCCGCGGAGGACAGGGAGAGCGGCAACGAAACACTGACACTCCTCTTCCCCGCGGCCCCACCACAGCCGCATCATGCGGTGCGACCCCGCCTGAGTCGCGGAGGATAGGAGAGCGGCAACGAAACACCGACACTTCCCTCCGCGACTCCGCCTCTCGGCTTTACTGAGGGCGGGAAGACGGCCTCGCTCCGCCACATCCGCCCTCAGCGGTCACCGACACGCGTCAGTTGGCCATAAAGGGCTCACCCGGAGCGGCCACCTCGAATGAGCTCCGTGCCTTAGGCCGGCCATTTGGGTTCCTCTTAGCTTCACCGTGGGTGACCAAGCCACGGTTACTAAGCCCCCGCTACGACAAAGCGAGAACCCTTCGGGGAACCTAAACTGAACCTTTTTTTTTTTTACATGGGAAATGCCTACGCATACCCACCCCTGCGGGGCAAGGATGGGTTATGTCGGACTCGCGCCATTCAAAAACCCACGTAATTGGTCGCAGCAACGCTTGCGGAAGAGGTCGCTGGGATCCTCCATCAGGTAACCGCAACCCCCTGCGCTTCGCTGGGATAGCCCGTCCGGGAAGATCGCACCCCAGAACCCTCGCGGAACTATCACGACGACACGGTACCACGTCGTGCCGTCGTCCTCCTCGGGGTCGCTATTACTGGACGGTCGGGCCCCATCGATCGTCTGGCGACCCGTAAGTTACGTTACGGTAAGGGGATCACGGGAGGGCCGTGACGAGGCGCGCCGAGCACCGCGTCGGCCCCATCTTCAGGCAGGATCGGTCCTCTCTCTATCCCGCTCGGCAGCCTCCTTTCGGACCGGTACGGTCTCGCAGGCTACGGCCCTCCACGCTGATTCCCGCGCGACATCGCCGGCGACGCTGGCAGGGACAGGTTCCGTCCGATGTGACCGACCAAGACCCGCCGCTCGGCTTCCCATGCCGGGCAAGCGGCGAGCGTGTGCGATGCGGAGTCGCGGTCGTTGCCGCCAGTGGAAGCAATTCGCCGTCATACTCGCGGACCGATCTTGAATCACCGAAGCAACCGTGCCCGGTGATCACCTGCGTAAGTCTGTAGGTGATCTTCCTCCTCGTCGCTGCATCCAGGCTTCGAAAACCGGCAGGAATGCTCGACGACGTTTGCGCATAGTGCTCCTCGCGGAGCCTTGCGCGCCACGTCGTCGATACGTCGTTCCTGCCGTTTTACCGCCTCGAGCGCCTCTTCTGGCTCGCCACCACCGCTCTGGCGTAGGACGCGAATTCAATTACGCACCCTCGCGTCCATGTCCGCCAGTATATCAAGAGGTGGAAAGCAGGCCAGGATTATCGCCATATCAAACGATACCGTCCGGTATCCTCATTGCGATACATTATGGCCATCCTGCAACTGGACGCTGTAGATTTTCGTCCCCTACAGCGTCCGGTTGTTAACCACCTCTTCTTAGACAGGCCTGGGCTACCGGATCATTACGACCCGGCATAAGGCGAACTTCGCCCTCGGTCCCCGAGATTGGGCGGTTTTCGTGATGATTTTGTAGCCCAACATAACCTAACCTAACCTAACCTAACCTAACCACCTATATCTTTGTGTATTAGAGTCTTAAGCATTCCAAATTGGTTTTTGTTGTAGCATTTGTTTAGTGTAATCGTTAGACAGTCATCCTGCGCCGCATTTAGGCCATTTCTAGTCTAGTTCTAATCAGTTATTTTAGTTTCATAATTACGTAATTTTATTCCATTTGTAAAAATTTCATTTCTTTCTGTTTTTCGTGCTGATTTTGTAGCCCAACATAACCTAACCTGCACCTAAACTTTTACATGGGGAAATGTTTTACGTATACTCATTTCTGTGGGGCAGGGTGGATTATATCGACTGCACTGACTAAAACTCCCCATGGTGTTCTCACTCTTCGTTGCGTATGGTGGGGCTACGGGGATCGCTTTTCGCAATAATTCTCTGCGACCTCGTTTGTGCTTGCTGGCAAGTTGCTTCTCTTGGGGCAAGTCCTCCACACCTCCACCTCCGTTCCTGGTTCTGTCCCACACTGCCCACGGAGAGCGGTAACGGTTCCGTTCCGCCCGTCCACCTGCCCAGTCCCGCCTAGTCCAGCTCCCAGTCCTGCCCATGTCCCACCTGCCCACTGCCACCTGTCCCAGCCCCAGTCCCAACCCTCCAGGCCGGCCATTTGGGTTCCTCTTAGCTTCACCGTGGTTAACTCCACACCACGGTTACTAAGCCCCTGCCACGACACAAAGCGGGAACCCTTCGGGGAACCTAACCTAACCTAACCTAACCTAACCACCTATATCTTTGTGTATTAGAGTCTTAAGCATTCCAAATTGGTTTTTGTTGTAGCATTTGTTCAGTGTAATCGTTAGACAGTCATCCTGCGCCGCATTTAGGCCATTTCTAGTCTAGTTGTAATCAGTTATTTTAGTTTCATAATTACGTAATTTTATTCCATTTGTAAAAAATTTTAATTCTCTTCGTTTTTCGTGCTGATTTTGTAACCTAACCTAACCTAACCTTTTTTTTTTTTTGTTATCGGGGAAATCTTCGAAAGATACCCTGCCTCCTGGGGTGAGACAGGGTTATGTGGGACTTGTAACCACTCAAAACCCCCGGTGGTCATCCTCAGTGCATTTAGAGGGGCTCCGGGATCTCCAAAGGAACGCACCGGTGCCCTCTGCACGGTGCCTGAGCACATCCCTGGGGAGGAAAACCTCCCCTAGCACTCCTCGGTGCTACGGCAACTCGAGACCACTCCGAGTTGCCGTCCTTCCTGGTCCACTTCCGGGTGGTCAGAGCCCCCACCCTGATCACCCGCGAACCCGAAGTCCCCTTTAGTCGCCTTGTACGACAGGCAGGGGGGTACCTTAGCCCTATTCTTATGCCCGGGACTAAAGGGCTGACGGGCCGGTGCGTCCGTTGCCACCGCCCCGGCGTCGCTATCTCCGAGCGGGATCGGCCCCTCCCGATCACGCTCGGCGGTCTCCTTCTGTACCATGACGGCTTCACAGAAGGAGACCAGCGCCTTCCACGCGCCTTTATCCGCCAGCGCAGCCGCTACTGCGACTGGCGGAGAGAGATCTTGCCCGATCCTCTGACCAGATCCGTCGCTCGACTCCTACGCAGGGCACTCGGCGAGCGTGTGCTGTGCGGAATCCCGGTCCCCACCACAGTGGTGGCATTGCGTTGTCGATTCGCGTCCACCCTGTTCAGGTACTCACCGAAACACCCGTGCCCAGTGAGTACCTGCGTTAATCGGAAGGTGACGTGCAATTCTTCCCGCTCGCAGCCAGGCTTCGAAGTTTCGGCAAGAGCGCGCTGACCGTGCGCTGGCGCAAGAAACGAGGCTCTTGGAGCCTCTCGCCACACCCGCAGCGCCCGTCTGCGCTCCTGCCTTCGCACTCGCCTGAATTGTGCTTGGCTTCCACCTGGGAAGACGAAGGCGGCAAACACCCGCGCATCCATCTCCGCCAGGATGTCCAGTGGTGGAAACCGAGCTAGACAGTGGCCGCCTCAAAAGATATCGTACGATATCCTCGTGCGATCCTGATGGCCATCTTTCGCTGCAGGCTATTGAGCTTAGCTCTGCAGCGACGGACGCCCGTGAGTCGATGTGACCATACGGTGTCTCCGTAGGGCCATCGATCGCACGACCCCGCGTAGAGGCGGCGGACTCTTCCTGGGGCCCCTGAGATTGCAGCAACCGGTGCATGGCACCCACTACCCTCTCGATCTTGGGGACCAGGCGGTCGAAGTGCTCCTCGAAGCTCCCAGCGACCGTCCAGGATGAGACCGAGATATTTCATCACCGGTCCCACCCGGACTTGCACGTCACCAACGCGAACCGACAAGCTGGGTGGTTCCTCCTCTGGGGAGTTTAGGGGAACCAAAGCGCCTCGGTCTTATGAGGCGCTATCCGAAGACCCAGCTCGTGGATTTTATCCACGACGCATGCCACCCCAAGCTCAGCAAGCCGGATGGTGTTGAAGGTGTCCCCGTCGGTCAGTACTGAGTGTCATCTGCATAGCAGACGACACTAACACCGACGGGGAGATCGACCCGCAGGACCAGTAAGTCGTACGCGAGGTTCCACAATTGCGGACCCAACACGGATCCTTGTGGAACCCCGCAGTTCACCTCCCTCAGGTGGACAGACGCGTCCCGACCCACGTACCGGATGCACCTGTCGTGCAAGTACGCCCCAGCGATGCGCAGCAGGTAGGAGGCACGCGATGGTATGCCAGAGCCTCCTAATGGTTCCCCAGGGCAGCGAATTAAAGGCATTGACTATGTCAAGATTGACCGCCAATGCCACACCGCCCTGGGTAACCGCCTGCTGTGATTGCTGCTCGACGCGAAGGATCGCGTCCGCAGTCGATCGCGCCTGCCGAAAGCCGAATTGGCTGTCCGACAGGTCGGGGCCCACTTGACGCAGGTGCGTGCTGAGGCGGGCGGCAATTATCCTTTTCGAACAATTTTGCCCGCCTCATCCAGCAAACAAATGGGTCGGTACGCGGAGGGAGATTCAGCGATCCTGCCATCTTCCTCAAGAGCAATCATCCCAGCCGCTTCCAGGCTAAGGGAAGATCGATTACTTAGGCAGCTGCTGAACAGCTGTCTCAGTCTTCCCCAGCCCGGCGGCGAGTGATCACCCAGGCCCGACCAGGAATTCCGTCGGGGCCTGGGGCCAGAGTCTCTCCGAGGCGCCTCACGGCTCGGTCCAACTCCTCGTTGGTCACCCCCAACTCATCAGACCACGCGACCTCGTCTGATCGCAATGTTGGGGTGGGCTGTCCTGGACCCTAGGGAAGAGAGTGTCCACAACTCTTCCAACGAAAGTAGGGTCCAGGGTTTCCGTCAACGGAGGGACCCATGGTCGGAGCTTGCCTAGTACGATTTTGTACGGCCGCCCCCATGGGTCCCTGTTCAGCCCCTCGAGGAGTTCGCTCCAGGACCGAGACCCAGCATCCTCGATTGCGAGTTGGAGCGCTTTTGTGGCGCCTCTATACAGCTCGTACGCTCTCGCCTTTCATCGGCCGTGGCTTGCCTTCTTCTGCGGGCTCTGGTGTACTGGCGTCGGGCCCGCAAACAGTCCCTGCGCAACTGCTGGCGGCTTCCGACCACCAGTACACCGCCCGGAGCTTGGGGACCCGGTCCGAGGCATCGACACGTCGCAGATTGACGTCATCGTAGCCCGGAACCAGGTCGCTTCACTTTCGGGATCGGGCAAGACCCTGGGCTGGGTCCTGTCCAGGCCGCACGATGGCTGCGGCTTCGAGCATATCTATGTCGAGCCGCTTGAGGGACCATCGCCGCGGAGGGCCGCTACTGCGCTGGCGGTGGTAGCACCGTTGGAGAGCTGGAGCGCCACATCGAGAACGATGTGGCGGTGGTCGGACAGCGTGACCACATCTTCCGCCACTCTCCATCCCGACACCATGCGAGTAGCAGAGGGAGTCGCCCATGACAGGTCGACAATCGACTCCCTTTGCCACCGCACGCAGGTGCTAATGGACCCCGATTCAGAAGTCGGAGGTCGAGTCCCGCCGCCCATTCTTGCACGGTTTCTCCTTTGTGTTGTCCCGGCGCAACTCCCACGATCTAGAGTGAGCGTTGAAATCACCCAGGACAAGCACAGGACGGGAAGGCATGCACGGATGCAATCGCCCAGCCTGTCCAGGTACGCCTCGTAAGCGGCGAGGGTACTGTTGGGAGAAACGTAGCAGCCCACAACTACAAGGGGACCCCACTCAACGGCGACGAATCCCTGCCCCTTGGCAATCAGGGTGCAGGAGGATCCTCCCTTCCGCCAATTCCCCAGTAATAGCAACGGAACTCCTTAGTGTCACCGAACCAACGTGGATGGTCCGGGACTCGGTAGGGTTCCGCTGCTACTGCCAGAGCAACTGACCACTCCGCGAGGGTTTGCAGCAGCAGGTTTTGCGCCCCGCGGCAGTGGTTCAGGTTGCTTTGGAGGATCTTCACACTCTGCTGAAGGTGAAGCCTCCATAGCCTCCGGCGCACTCGGGTGGTTTGCAGGTAGGGGAACTCCGCCCTCCCCTTGGTCCTTCTTTGGCGCGCAGGCCTTGGTCCCCAGCCGATGGTTGGCTGGGCGGCCAAGGTCCGCGCACAGCGGGCACTTCAAGGCGGCCGCAGTGCACAGGCTCGCCTTGTGTCCCGGCTCCGAGCAGGCGTAGCACCTAGCGCTGGCTGAACGTCCTTTTCGCTGGGGCACCTGCTGCGAACATGCCCCCACTCAAGGCACCGGTAGCACTGCAGCGGCCTAGCCGCCAGCACCTCAATTTTCGCAGCCGTCCACCCCAGCCGGACGTATTTTGCCGCGGCCAGTTTCCGTACGGCGCCCAGAGGACACCGCACTCCACTGACTCCCAGACGCAAGGGTGTGCGATGGATTATGCCTAATTTTACGTCTGCGACAGCGCAACCACCTGCCTCGGCCACCGCTGCTGCAACCTCCGTTGGGGTGACAGACTCGTCAAGATCCATCACCCTCAACTCACACTGAAGTTCTTTCATTGACGTGCTATATGCACGTCCATGTCCGCTAGCACCTCCCGCATTTTAGCGGCGAGCACGTCGGCCTTAGAGGCGCAGTTGGGGCCGGATACCTCCAGTATCAACGCACCCGTAACTGCCCTCCTTGGCCGGACCGTGTCGATGCCGCAGTCTGCCAGCTTTATCCTTTGCTCCTGCCGCAGCCATTACTGCGGCGTATAAAGCGTGGCCATGTTCGGCACGGTGACCGTGATGGCCGCTGATCGTGGCAACTTACCCGGTTTCACCACTTGCTTTTGAGCTGCCTCCTTTGCCGGCGCCTTCGGGTAACGGCTGCTTGCGTTACGGGAGTAGCCCCAGCAGCCGCCCTCTGGCTTTACGGCCAGCCACTACCGCCCATGTTTGGGATGCTGGAGAAACCGGGCCAGTTCCATTGGCTTCGCGGGAGTTGCGGGAGGCGCGGAGCTGCGGTAGGCGCAGCAGCTGCAGGTGGTGCGGAGGAGCTGGCTGCTGGCGCTGGACGCGCTTCCTTTGCCAGACCTCGTCTTCGCGGCACCGAGGGACGAAACCTGTTCATGAGGATCAGCTTAGAGGGGCCGTTACTGGCGCTTGCGCCCAAAAGCCGCCAACTTTCTCTCACGAGCGCGTCGATGCGCTCCATTAGCTGACTCTCGAAGTCTCATACCCCGCTGGCGCAGGCACCAGCTTCTGGCAGCATTGCACGGACGTAACCCAACTGGAGGTGCCTCTTTCCGCTTTTGTAGTGCGCTGAGTTCCTCTGTTAGACTCCCCACCCCAGTCGAGAGCTCAGCGAGCTGGAGAGCGCAGCTCCGCATTCTCGCGCTCCAGCTTCAATATTAAGGGGCTGGGAGACCCTCCTGCCAGCTCCGAAGTTGCAGCCTCAACCATCCTGGTTGCTACCCGCAGGCTATGGACAAACGATCCTTTAGGTTGCTGGACTTATCGGCAACCTTGTCCACCACCACCAGCAGGCTTTCGCGAATGCAGGCACCCAGGTCCAACATTGACTTGCCCTCCAAACTCCTGCTATATCCCGGTTTGGAAGGCCCGCCTTAGCCCTCGTCGATGACTGAGCCACCGTCGGATCCCAAATGCCATCATCGTCGGCGACCTCCACGTCCGTGCCTTCGGCTGCGACCGCCTGAAATTTGTCGGCCGTGTTCGGAGGCTTGGCTCTTTCCTAGTCCTTGCGGACACGTCGGAAGTGGCGGATGAGCGATGCGTCCGATCTTCCGCCATCGCTTTCACCGCAAAACTGACTGGCGCACTCGGGCGCACAAAGCGCCCACGTCGTCCCGTGCCGGGACCACTGGTCCCTCCGACACAGATTCTCCGTCTCTACTTTGGCCCTCAGGTGTTGAAGGACCAGCTAACGCAATTGCGGACTCAACGATTGAGTCCCTCTCCTCAGTTGTATTTTTAGTAATTTTACCCATGATTATTCCCACGATTATAGGACGAAGTAAAGGTCGATCCCCGGGTGACGCCTATTCCGGGGACAAGGCTACATACCGTGGGGTCGCCTGGTACCTACAGGTTTTAAGACTTCGCTGTCTGGTTTTAAAGAGTTTTCCTTCTCGCGGGCCGGCCAATTAAGGCAAGCCCTCCGCTCCGCTGCACTCCTCGACGTACCCCATGATCGTCAGCGATGGGGTCTTTGAAGAGAGTACAGCGGTTACGGCGCGCTGGTGGAGCCGACGTAACTCCCCAGTTCTGGACGGTTGTGCCCGGAGGCAGTGTTAGTGCACACCGAGCCCGTCCTCCACTATGAGCATTAGGCACTGGAAACGATATATCGTCACCAGTTCCCAATACCCACTATCATTTGTTGCCTTTCCCGGATACAGAAATCAAGGGGAAAATTCACCCGCGCATTGGGCACTGAGAACGACGTATCGCCACCAGTTCCCAATGCACACCTTTCATTTTGTTGCCTTTCCCCGGATACTTTGATCAAGGAGAAATGCAACCTCCACCCGCGCATTGGGCACTGAGGACGACGTATCGTCACCAGTTACCAATGCGCACCATCGTTTGGTTGCCTTCCTCCGGATTTGGAAATCAAGAGGAAATGTAACCTCTGCCACTCCGCAGTGCCTCCGCTTATCAGAGGGACACGCAGAGCAGCTATCCCCTGTCAGAACATTCGCCACTGGCAACAACGTGTCATCACCAGTGCCCAGGGTGTAATTGTCCCGGCGTTGCCTTTCCCCGGATACAATAGTATCAAAGGGAAATTCAACGACCAGGCACTCGAGGAGGTTTTCTGACGTGGCACCCCAACATAACCTAACCTAACCTAACCTAACCTAACCACCTCTATCTTTGTGCATTAGATTCTTAAGCATTCCAAATTGGTTTTTTGTTGTAGCATTTGTTCAGTGTAATCGTTAGACAGTCATCCTGCGCCGCATTTAGGCCATTTCTAGTCTAGTTGTAATCAGTTATTTTTAGTTTCATAATTACGAAATTTTATTCCATTTGTAAAAATTCCCATTTCTTCGTTTTCGTGATGATTTTGTAGCCCAACATAACCTAACCTAACCTAAACTGAACCTTTTTTAGCGTGTGAAATGCCCTTTACGCATACCCGCCCTCACGGGCAGGGCGGGTTGCGTCGGATCAACTGACTAAAACCCCACGGTGGTCACCACCAACGCTCGCGAGGGGTCGCGGGATCTCCGTAAGGAACGCAACTCGTAACCCCTGCGCGCTTCGCTGGATAGTCTGTCCTGGGCGTGTGCGTGATCGCACCCCAGAACCCTCGCGGAACTATCACGACGACACGGTACCACGTCGTGCCGTCGTCCTCCTCGGGTCGCTAATATTGACGGTCGGAGCCCCCACTCCGACCGTCAGCGACCCGAAGGGCCCTGCTTATGGTAGGAGCACCAATAGAGGGCCGTGAAGAGGCGCGCGAACGCTGCAAGTCGGCCCCGTCTCCGAGCAGGATCGGTCCTCTCTATCCTGCCTCGGTAGCCTCCTTTCGGACCATTACGGTCTCGCAGAAGGAGGCTACGGCCCTTCCACGCCGGTTCCCCGCTCAGCATAGCCGCCGACACGACTGCTGCAGGACAGGTTCCATCCGATGTGGCCGACCAAGACCTGCCGTTTCGTCTTCCCACGCCGAGCAAGCTGCGAGCGTGTGCGATCTGGAGTCTCGGTCGCTGCCGCCACAGTGGAAGCAATTCGCCGTCGCCTGCGATCGATCTTTACACAGGTAATCACCGAAGCATCCATGCCCTGTGATCACCTGCGACAGTCTGTAGGTGAGCCTTCTCGTCACCGCATCCAGGCTTCGAAGACCGACAGGAATGCTTCAACGACACGTTTGCGAGCATACCGCTCCTCACGGAACCTTGCGCGCCACGTCGCGAACGCGCTACGTCGTTCCTGCCGTTTCACCGCCTCGAGCGCCTCTTCTGGCTCGCCAGCACCGCCCTCGCGTCCATGTTCGCCAGTATATCCAGAGGTAGAAAGCGAGCCAGGATTGTCGCTGCCTCAAACGATACCGTCCGGTATCCTCGTGACGACCCGTATGGCTATCCTACGCTGGACGCTGTAGGACGAAGGTCCCATAGCGTCGGATGGCCAGCCTTCGCCCAGACGGGCGCCCTGTACAGGGCTACGGATCGTACGACCCCGGCATAGAGGCGGCGAACTTCTCCCTCGGTCTCCTCGAGATTGGCAGCAGTCTGTACATAGCACCTGCCACTCCTCTCGATCCGGGGACCAGGCGCTCGAAATGTTCTTCGAAGCCCTAGCGATCGTCCAGAGTGAGGCCCAGGTACTTCATGTACCGCCCCACTCTGACTTCAGACCCACCTACTCGGACGCACGAGTCGGGTGGTTCCCTGCTCCGTGGCAGTTTGTGAACCATAGCGCTCGGTCTTGTGAGGCGCTACCTCCAGTCCCAACTCGTGGACTTTGGCGACGACGATTTCGCCCCAAGCTCGGCGAGCTCCTTTGTCCTCTCGAAGGAGTCCCCGCTGGCGACCACCAACGTGTCGTCCGCATAGCAGACAACATTAACGCCAGCGGGGAGCCTTTTCGACTCGCAGAACAGAGTCGTAGGCGAGATTCCACAGCAACGGCCTAACACAGACCCTGTGGAACCCCACACCTGATCTCCTCCGATCCTCGTACCGTCTCGGTCCATGTACAAGATGTACCTGTCGCGCAAGTAGTCCGCGATCACGCCGTGCAGGTAAGGGGAACACCATGGTGTACGAGTGCCCCCTAATCGCCTCCCCAGGGGCAGGAGTTGAAGGCGTTGACGATGTTCAGGCTAATCGCCAACGCCACTCCACCCCGGGACAGCCTGCTCCGACAGGAGCGGACGCACATAACTGCGTCGATGGTGAACGCCCCGTCGGAAACCGAACTGGTTATCGGCGAGATCGGGACCGACAAGGACAGATGTCTGTTGAGACGGGTGGCAAGAATTCTCCGGAATAACTTGCCAGCCTCGTCCAACAGGCATATGGGACGGTACGCAGAGGGAGAATCTGCGACTCTGTCTGCCTTCTTCAAGAGGACCAGTCGGCCTTCTTTTCCAGGCCCTAGGAACGAGGGAGCATGGAGGCAGCTGGTGAACAGCTGCCTCAACCCAGCCCCTTTGTGGGGTAGCTGTGACCAACACCCAGAACTGACCGGGAATTCCGTCGGCCCCGCGGCGGTGCTCCGGCCTTTCAAGCGGCTTCACGGCTCGGTCCAGCTCCTGCTCGGCGGGTCACCCCATCTCGTCTCTCCACTCCCACGAAGATTGGGGTGTACTGAGGGGATTCTGACTGGCCCACCGGAAAGAGCGAGCTGATCACTCCTTCCAAAGGGTCCGGATCGAGAGTTTCCGTCACCGGGGCATCCAGGGACGGAGCTACCTTGCACCATCCGATACGGACGCCCCACGGATCCTCGTTGAGTCCCTCCAGGAGCTGTTCCCAGGACTGGGAGACCTGGCGTTGCAGATGGCTACCCAGTAACGCTCTCTGTGGCTGCTCGGATACGCCTCGTAGAGTCTGGCTATTTCCCTCACTTGAGCTCGCCTTCGTCTCCTTTGGGCTTCTGGTGTACCGCGGCGTCTCCGTAAGCAGATCGCCTGGAGCTCCGCGATCTCTGCCGACCACCAGTACACTGCCCTGCGCTTGGGGCGACCGGACCGGGGCATCGACGCGTCACAAATACGCGTCATCGTGCGTCCCGAACCAGTTCGGGCTCACATCCGGATCGGACGGAACCTCTTCGGCGCTTTCGGCCATATCGCGACGTTGGCGGCGGCCCCGAGCAAGTCTCGGTCTAGCCGCTTGAGACACCAGCGTCGCGTGGCTGCCTTCTCGGTGGCTGGATTCGGCGTCGGGGCGGCGGATTGCAAGATCGAACACAATATGGCGGTGGTCGGATAGCGTGACCACCTCCTCTGCAACCCGCCAGCTCCGACAGCAGAGGCCCGCAGCGAGTCGCCCCATGCAAGGTCCACGACCGACTCCTTCGCCACCGCATCACGCTATCGGGCCCTTTACGGGACCCCCGGATTAGCCAATCGGAGGTCCAATCCAGCCGCCCACTCCATCACCGTCTCCTCGACTGTCTCTGGGATTCCCCCACGCCCTGAATGGGCGTTGAAGTCTCCCAGGACAATCAACGGACGAGGGAGGCACTCCGCGAATGCAAAGTGCCACCCTCATCCAGGTACACCTGCAGTCGGCGAGGGACCTCGCGGGAGAGACGTAAAGAGCCATCCGGCCAGGTGCCCCATTGCACTGCAACAAAGCCCTGACCCCTTCCCAATAGGGAGCAGGGTGGGACCTCACCACCCCAGTAGACGCCACGGAACCCAGCTCATCACCGAACCAGCGAGGGTGGTTCGGCACGGCATAGCTCCGCCATTGCCAGAGCGAACCCCCACCCGCAACCGGTTCGTGCCAAATAAAATGCTGAGCATTGCGGCAGGGTTTAGGTTGCTCTGAGGACCTTTGAGGGGTGTGAAGAGGCCTATGAGCTCCATTCCCGAGCTAGTGCTCGGGGTTGCGACGGGTGCCGCCGGGACCTACGCTCGTGGAGGCAGGAGAAGATATCAGTCTCCCGCTCTTTGACTTTGGGGCGCACCTCTACCGTTCAGGCGATGGTTTGAGGGACGTTCAGATCCGGAGCACACAGCGGGCAATTTGAGCGCAGGCGCTCTACACCCTTGGCCCTGTGCCCGGTCTCCACATGCGTAGCAGCGCGTGCTCCGGTTCACTTGGTTGGGGCACCTACTGCCAACGTGCCCTCTCCAGGCACCGGAAGCAATGCATGGGCCTGGGGCTCACAACTGCACCGAGCAGAACCCAGCCCACGCGAACGCGCCCAGCGGCCACCAGTTTGCGCACCGGGCCGCATTAGGGGCACTGCATCTTCCATCATGTGCCCATACGCATTGGCATTCGGTGGACCTTCGACCTTGATGTCGTCCACTGAACACCCCCCAGCCACGCTGCTGCGACTCACTCTCGGGGTGACGGCATCGTCGAGGTCTTCAGTTTAACGTCGCCCGATTTGATCGGGCGACTAATACGGACGTTCAGGTCTGAGAGAGACTCCGCGCAGTTTTGTTGCCAGCTGGTCCGCCTTCGAGCTGCAGTCAGGACCAGAGATCTCCAGTAAGACCTCCGGTTACTGCCTGCTCTTGGCGGACCGTCCGATACCCAGGTCTGCGAGGCGTATTTTAGGACTTGGCTACCTCCATCACCTTAGCATAGTGATGGGAGGAGCCAGTCGGCACGGTTACCGTCACTGGGCTGCTGTAGACGGGGTACGTATGGCCTGTCTCCCTTTTTCCGCTCTGCGGCGCGCCTTGGGTGGTAGTGGCGCTCTGGGGGCGGCTTCTGTAGGCCTTTGCATTTGGGCTGTTTGGTCTCCGCGCTACCTGTGCCCAGGTGTTAGCGGGCATCTCCACCGACATTAAAGGCCCGGTGCCGGCAATACTGGGGTAGATCTACCGGGTGTATGGGCAGACTTCCCCTTAGCCTTCTTTGGCCTCGCGAGTGCGATGGGTCTAGCTGCACCAAATGCGGGGTTGGTGGCAGTACTGCACTCGTGGTAGGCTGTCCTTCGCGTACCCCCAATGGTGTGCGAATCACCCTGTCTGGGAAGATCTTCTTCTCAGCAGCCAACTCCTTTGCCTCAACAAGAGCCCCAGCGCCTCAATGAGCGCCTCATCCGCGCTCCCTGACTCTGGGGCGCCGGGGCCCAAGCCGAGGAGGAGGCATGGCTGCCTGACCTCACGATTACGTGGAGGGCGCCGAGCTCCCTCCGACAGCTCTCCCCACCTTCGTCGAGAGCTCGGCGAGCTGCGAGCGCAACTCCGCGTTCTCGCGCTCGAGCTTCGACATTGGGGGCTGGGAGACCCGCCAACTCCAAGGTGGCTGCCCCTGACCATCCTCGTCGCCACCCGCAGGCTATGGACAACAAAGCCCCTTTGAGGCTGCCGGACTTATCGGCAACCTTGTCCACCGTTAGCAACGAGGACCGGATGCAAGCACCCAGGTCCGTCACTGACTTGCCTTCCATATCCCGCTCAAGATCTTCGGGAGTAGGAAGGCCGCCTTAGCTCCTCGTCTTTGACTGAGCCACCGACGGGTCCCAGATGCCGTCATCGTCCTGGCGACTCCTCTCCGAGGCCGTGCCTGCGGCTGCGACAGCCTGAAACTTGTCGGCTATCATTGTCGCAGGCTTGGCTCTCCTCTTCCTCGATGTCCCAGGACACGTCGGATGTCGCGATCTGGAATGCATCGGACCTTCCGCCATCGCTTCCTGCACACAAATCCAGTGGCGTGCTCGGGCGAACAAAACCGCCCATCGCTCAATCCCAAGTGCCGGGACCTTCTGGTCCCCCGGACACGGCTCCTCCTTCGTTTTGGTCCCTGATGGCGGGACCGGCGGTAGATGTGATCTGCATCACCGCGCAGCAGTGGGCTTGCCTCCCCCAGATACGCCGACGGGGTTGCCCGGGCTAGCCTGGGATGGACTCTCCGGCATTGCCGGTACCACCCTGGGGTAGATTTTTTATTTCCAACTGCTCTCATGTTTTCCTTTGAAGGGTGAGGTCCTCATCTCAGCTAACGGCTGGACTCCCCACCAACCATTCATCCTATCGGCACTGGAGACCTAGGATTGGGGTTTTTTAGAGAGGCTTTCTTCCTCTTGGCTCCATGGCGTACGTCCAGAGCCCCTGGCCCTACTGGGCTTACGGGTTGTCCGGTATCGGTTTTCGCCGAAGCGCCTGGCACAGCACCGCACGCTGTTTCCCCTGTTCCTTCACACTAGTGAAGGGTACTGGGAGCAACCTCGAGCCTACAAGAGGTCTGCCTCTGTCGGGTTGGCCAGGGCCTCGGCCGTTTCTCGGTCCCGTAAGGGACTGAGGGTACGCCCCGAACCCAGCCAGTTTTGGTCCGCGCCGGTTTCCCGGTACCGCCCATATCTGGGCAGCGATCCCCTATCCGCCACCTGGGGGACGCGCCCGATAGAAGGTCTGGCAACTCCCACGGGAACCTAAACTGAACCTAACCTAACCTAACCACCTCTATCTTTGTACATTAGAGTCTTAAGCATTCCAAATTGGTGTTTTGTTGTAGCATTTGTTTAGTGTAATCGTTAGACAGTTACCCTGCGCCGCATTTAGGCCATTTCTAGTCTAGTTCTAATCAGTTCTTTTTAGTTTTTATAATTACGTAATTTTATTCCATTTGTAAAAATTTTCATTTCTTCATTTTTCGTGCTGATTTTGTAGCCTAACATAACCTAACCTAACCACCTCTATCTTTGTGCATTAGAGTCTTTTAAGCATTCCAAATTGGTTTTTGTTGTAGCATTTGTTTAGTGTAATCGTTAGACAGTCATCCTTAAGTGCCGCATTTAGGCCATTTCTAGTCTAGTTCTAATGAGTTATTTTTAGTTTCATAATTACGTAATTTTTTTCCATTTGTAAAAATTTTCATTTCTTCGTTTTTCGTGCTGATTTTGTAGCCTAACATAACCTAACCTAACCTAAACTAAACCTAACCTAACCACCTCTATCTTTGTGCATTAGAGTCTTAAGCATTCCAAATTGGTTTTTTGTTGTAGCATTTGTTTAGTGAAATCGTTAGTAAGTCATCCTGCGCCGCATTTAGAAATATTTCTAGTCTTGTCTCTAATCTGTTATTTTTAGTTTCCCATAATTACGAATTTTTTCCATTTGTAAAAATTTTCATTTCTTCGTTTTCGTGTTGATTATGTAGCCCAACATAACCTAACCTATCCCAAACCTAACCTAACCTAACCTAACCACCCTATCTTTGTGCACAGAGTCTACGCATTCCAAATTGGTTTTCCTTTTTTGTAGTAGCATTTTGTCTTAGCGTAATCGTTAGACAGTCATCCTGGGCGCTTCGCATTTCTAGGCCACTTTCCTCTATTCAGTTCTAATCTTTGCTTTATTTTTAGTTTCAATACGAAATTTTATTCCATTTGTAAAAATTTCATTTCTCGCTTTTCGTGATGATTTTGTAGCCCAACATAACCTAACCTAACCTAAACTGAACCTTTTTTACATGGGAAATGCCTACGATACCCACTGCGGGCAAGGGTGGGTTATGTCGGACTCGCACCGGACTAAAACCCCATGGTGTTCCACCTTCGTCGCGTGTATGGCGGGGCCACGGGAACGCTTTCGCACAACTCCCTCCGCGACCCGAGCCTGCGCTGGTCGGCAAGCCGGCCCTCCTTCGGGGAGGACATCCTCTTCGCAAGGCGCGCTGGAACACGGACGCGCCTCCATCTCGGCCTCCTTCTGTAGGTGGGAAACGGACTTCCTGAGTCCGCCCCCCAGGAGGCCATGGCCAGGAAAGCACTAAGCCAACCCAGCCCCCTCAGGTGGATCCGGTCTGCGGCTCCACCGCCGACTGATGCTCGCCGCGGAGGACAGGAGAGCGGCAACGAAACACCGACACTCCTTCTTCCCCGCGTCCCCACTACAGCCGCATCAGCGTGGTGCGATTCGCCTGAGTCGCGGAGGATGAGAGGGCAACGCAACACCGACACTCCTCTCCCTCCGCGACGCCTCGGCTACTGAGGCGGGGAAGACGGCCCGCTCCGCCACATCCGCCCTCAGTGCAGTCCACCGACACGCATCCGAGGTTAGCTCGCAGGGCTGCCCGGAGCGGCCCTCGAGCCGGCCTCCAGAGCGCCTTAAGGCCGGCCATTGGGTTCCTCGCCAAAGCTTCACCGTGGGTGACCAGAAGCCACGGTTACTAAGCCCGCTACGACAAGCGAGAACCCTTCAGAGACCTAAACTGAACCTTTTTTTTTTTTTACATGGGGAAATGCCTGCGCATGTACCCACCTGCAGGGGCAAGGATGGGTTATGTCGGACTCGCACCGGCTAAAACCCCATGGTGAAGTCGCCACCAACGCTCGCGAGGGTCGCGGGATCTCCGTAAGGAACGCAACCGCAACCCCCTGCGCTTCGCTGGGATAGCCCGTCCCGGGGAGAAGATCAGCACCCCAGGGGCCTCGCGGAACTATCACGACGACACGGTACCCACGTCGTGCCGTCGTCCTCCTCGGGTCGCTGTTACTGGGCGGTCCGGAGCCCCTCCGATCGTCAGCGACCCGTAGGGCCCCGTTTACGGTAGGGGGATCACCGGGAGGGCCGTGACGAGGCGCGCGAGCACCGCGTCAGCCCGTCTTCGAGCAGGATCCGGTCTCTCTGTCCGCTCGGCAGCCTCGCTCGGACCATTACGGTCTCATGAAGGCTACGGCCTCCGCATGATTCCCCTTTAGCATCGCCGACGACTGCTGGCAGGGACCAGGTTCCGTCCGATGTGACCGACCAGACCCGCCGCTCGGCTTCCCATGCCGGGCAAGCGGCGAAGCGTGTGCGATGCGGAGTCTTGGTCGTTGCCGCCACAGTGGAAGCAATTCGCCGTCGCCTCGCGACCAGTCTTACACAGGTAATCACCGAAACAGCCGTGCCCGGTGATCACCTGCGTAAGAATCTGTAGGTGAGTCTTCCTCCTCATCATGCATCAGGCTTCGAAAACCGGCAGGAATGCTCCGACGACGCGTTTGCGCGCATAATTGCTCCTCGCGGGCAGCGCCACGTCGCGCGAATGCGATACGTCGTTCCTGCCGTTTTACCGCCTCGAGCGCCTCTTCTGGCTCGCCACCACCGCTCTGGCGTAGGACGCGGAATTCGGTGATACACCCTCGCGTCCATGTCACTCAGTATATCAGAGGTGGAAAGCGAGCCCGGTGGCTTTTCGCCTCGACGATACCGTCGGTATCCTCGTACGACCCGTATGGCCATCCTACGCTGGACGCTGTAGATTTTCGTCTACAGCGTCGGATGGCCAACCTCTTCGCCAGACGGGCGCCCGGCAGGCTGGATCCGTGCGGCATAGAGGCGGCGACCTGGTCCCCAGGATTTGGGCGGCAGTCTGTGCGCCATACCCTCTCGATCCGGGGGACAGGCTGTCGAAATGCTCTTCGAAGCCCCAGCGACTGTCAGAGTGAGCCAGATTGCTTCATGTACCGCCCCACTCTGACTTCAGACCCACCTACTCGGACGCACGAGTCGGGTGGTTCCCTGCTCCGCGGCAGTTTGTGGAACCATAGCGCCTCGGTCTTGTGAGGCGCTACCTCCAGTCCCAACTCGTGGACTTTGGCGACGACGATTTTAATACCCAAGCTCGGCGAGCTCCTTAGCCCTCTCGAAGGAGTCCCCACTGGCGACCACCAACGTGTCGTCAGCGTAACAGACGACATTAACGCCAGCGGAGCTCGACTCGCAGAACAGAGTCGTAGGCGAGATTCCACAGTAACGGGCCCAAAACCGACCCTGTGGAACCCCGCACTGGATCTCCCTCCGGATCCTCATTGCCGTCGGTCACGTACAAGATGTACCTGTCGCACCGTGGTCCGCGATCACGCCGTGCAGGTAGGGGAACACCATGGTGTACCAGTCCCCGCTTATCGCGTCCCAGGGCAGGGAATTAAAGGCGTTGACGATATCAATATTTATTGCCAACGCCACGCCGCCCCGGGACACAGCCTGCTCCGACAGGGAGCGGACCTAAACTGAACCTAACCTAACCTAACCACCTCTATCTTTGTGCATTAGAGTCTTAAGCATTCCAAATTGGTTTTTTGTTGTAGCATTTGTTTAGTGTAATCGTAAGACAGTCATCCTGCGCCGCATTTAAGCCATTTCTAGTCTAGTTCTTTTCAGTTATTTTTAGTTTCATAATTACGTAATTTTATTCCATTTGTAAAAATTATCATTTCTTCGTTTTTCGTGCTGATTATGTAGCCTAACATAACCTAACCTATCCTAAACCTAACCTTTTTTTTTTTTTTTTTTTTTTTTTGTAGGGGAAGCTACGCATACCCACCCCTGCGGGGGCAAGGGTGGGTTATGTCGGACTTGCACCGACTAAAACCCCATGGTGTTCACCTTCGTCGCGTATGGCGGGGTTACGGGAACGCTCGCACACCTCCGCGACCCGCCTGCGCTGGCCGGCAACCGGCCCTCCTCCGGGGAGGACATCCCCTCTCCGCCCCTCCAGGCAGGGCGCGCCGGAACACGGACGCGCCCTCCAATCGGCCTCACTCTGTGGGTGGGAAGCGGACTCCCGAGTGCCAGAAGCCGCCGAGGCCAGGAAAACCCAGCCCCTGCGGCGGATCTGGTGATAGGCTCCGCCGCAGCCAATGTTCGGCCGCGGAGGACGGGAGAGCGGCAGGATCAGCCACACTCCCACTGGTGCAGCCCCACCACAGCCGCTTCGGCGGTGCGACCCCCAGCGAGTCGCGGAGGATAGGGAGATACGCTACCCACTCCCTCCGCGACTCCGCCTCGCTTTGCGGATGGTGCGCAAGACGGCCCTCCTCCCGTCCATCCACGCACCCCGCAGCCCGGCCGCCAGGGCGGGCTGGCTCCCGGCCCGCCCGGGCGGCCTCCTCGAGCCGACCTTAGAGCGCCTGGAAGGCCGGCCATTTGGGTTCCTCTTGGCTTCACCGTGGTTAACTCCACACCACGATTTCAGCCCGCTACGACCATGGGAACCCTTCGGGGGATCTAAACCTAACCTAACCTAACCTAACCACCTCTATCTTTGTGCATTAGAGTCTTAAGCATTTCAAATTGGTTTTTGTTGTAGCATTTGTTTAGTGTAATCGTTAGCCACAGATGCATCCTGCGCCGCATTTAGCCATTTCTAGTCTAGTTCTAATCAGTTATTTTAGTTTCATAATTACGTAATTTTATTCCATTTGTAAAATTTTCATTTCTTCTGCTTTTCGTCTCTGATTTTGTAGCCTAACATAACCTTTTTTTTTTTTTTTCCATGGGGAAATGCCTACGCGATACCCATCACTCTGCGGGGGCAGGCAGGCTGGCGTCGGACTTGCACCGATTCAAAACCCCATGGTGTTCCACTCTGCTCGCGCGGTTACGGCAACGCTTTCGCACACCCCCGCGACCCTGCTCTCCGGGCTGGCCGGTAAGCCGGCCACTCATCTGGGAGACATCCCACCCTCTTCCTGCAAGGCGCGCCGGGTCATCACGGACGCGCCTTCCGCCCCAGCCTCTGTAGGTGGAAACGCACTCCCGAGTCCGCTCCCCCAGAGGCTGTGAAAGTCCCAGCTCCTGCGGCGACTGTGTTAGGCTCCGCTGCCAACCAATGTCTGGCCGCGGAGGACAGGAGGATCACCTGACGATCTGAGCCCATCACGACGCATCAGCGGTGCGATTCCCCCGCTTGAGTCGCGGAGGATAGGGAGATACACTACCTCCTCCTGACCTCCGCCCTGATGCGGAGGGTGGGGTGACGATGCGCGGTACCGCTAACAGTCCCCGCACCGCCACCCCATTCCCCGACTTCGGCTGGGTGCGGATGGTGCGTAAGACGGCCTCACCTGTCCATCCGCACCTGCAGCCCACCGACGCATCTCAGGGCGGGCTCCAGCTCCAGCCCGCCCGGAGCGGTTCTCGGCCGGCCTTTAGAACGCCTTAGCCGGCCATTTCGTTCCTCTTCTTAGCTTCACCGTGGTTAACTCCACACCACGTTAGCCAAGCCCCCGCTACGACAAAGCGGGAACCCTTTGGGGAACCTAACCTAACCTTTTTTTTTTACATGGGGAAATGCCTACGTGCGCTCCACTGTGGGGCAAGGATGGCTGCGTCGGACTCGCACCGACTAAAACCCCATGGTGTTCCACTAGCTGTCGCGCCTTAATGGCGGGGTTGCGGCAACGCTTTCGCACCACCTCCGCGACCCCGCCTCCGCTTTAACCGGTAAGCCGGCCACTCATTCGGGGAGGACATCCTCCCGCCTCTCCTGCAGGCGCGCCGGAACTGCGGACGCGCCTTCCATCTCGGCCTCCTCTGTAGGTGGAAGCGGACTCCCCGAGTCCGCCCCAGAGGCCATGGGAGCCAGGAAAGTCCCGGCCCTGCGGCGGATTCTGGTGTTGGCTCGCCGCCAACCAATGTTCGGCCGCGGAGGACAGGGAGAGCGGCAGGATCAACCGACACTCCACTGAACCGCGGCCCCACCACGGCACCCGCATCAGCGGTGCGACCCCGCGGAGGATGGAGATACTACCCTCCCTCCCCGCGACTCCATCTCGAATGCGGAGGGTGGGGTGGCGTGCGCGGTACCGCTGCCTAACAGTCCCCGCACCGCCGCATTCCCCGACTCCGCCTCGGCTGCGGATGGTGCGTAAGACGGCCTCCTCCGTCCATCCGCCCGCAGCCCACCGACACGCATCCAGGGCGGCCCAGCCCGCCGGAACGGCCTCCTCGGGCCGGCCAGAACATATGGAGGCCGGCCATTTGGGTTCCTCTTGGCTTCACCGTGGTTAACTCCGCACCACGGTTACTAAGCCCCCGCTACGACAAAGCGGGAACCCTTTGGGGAACCTAACCTTAACCTTTTTTTTTTTTTACATTACGGGGAAATGCCTACGCATACCCATCACTTGCGGGGCAAGGATGGGTTATGTCACCGCACCGACTAAAACCCCATGGTGTTCCACCCGTCGCGTGCGCGGCGGGCCACGGGAACGCTTTTGCACACCTCCGCGACTCGTTTCGCGCTGGCCGGCAAGCCGGCTCATCCTTCGGGGAGGATATCCTCTCCAACTCCTGAAAGGCGCGCCGGAACAGACGCGCCTTCCATCTCGGCCTCCTTTCAGGTGGAAACGGGATTCTCGAGTCTGCCCCCCGCCATGGGGGCCAGGAAAGCACTAAGCTAACCCAGCCCCCCTGGTGGTGGATCTGGTCTTGCCCACTGCCGACCGATGTCGCTGCGGAGGACAGGAGAGCGGCAACGAAACACCGACACTTCTTCCCCGCGGCCCCACCACCACAGCCGCAGGTATCATGCGGTGCGATTCGGCTTGAGTCGGAGTGATAGAGCGGCAACGCGCAATACCGACACTCCTCTCCTCCGCGATCTGCCCGGCTACTGGAGGGCGGGAAGGCCCTGCCCGCCACTTCCACCCCCAGCAGTCCACACCACCGACACGTCGAGGTGAGCTCATTACTTATTCTCCCGAGGCCACCTCGGGCCGGCCTCCCAGAGCGCCTGAAATGGCCATTTGGGTTCCTCTTAGCTCTCACCGTGGTGACCGCCACGGTTGGCTAAGCCCCCGCTACGACAAAGCGAGAACCCTTTCAAAGGCCCTCTCCGCCACGACAAAGCGAGAACCCTTCGGGGATCCTAAAACCTAACCTAACCTAACCTAACCACCTCTATCTTTGTGCATTAGAGTCTTAAAGCGTTTCAAATTGGTTTTGTTGTAGCATTTGTTTAGTGTAATCGTTATACAGTCATCCTGCGCCGCATTTGATACATTTCTAGTCTAGTTCTAATGGTCTCGGTGATTATTTTTGGTTTCATGAATTGCGTAATTTTATTCCATTTGTAAAATTTTCATTTCTTCGTTTTTCGTTCTGATTTTGTAGCCTAACATAACCTTTTTTTTTTTTTTTTTTTCCGTAAGGGGAAATGCCTGCATACCCACCCCTGCGGGAGCAAGGGTGGAGTTATGTCAGACTTACGCAAACTAAAACCCCATGGTGTTCCTTTGTCGCGTATGGCGGGGTTACGGCAACGCTTTCGCACACCTCCGCGACCCCGCCTCCGCTGGCGGTAAACCGGCCACTCATTCAGGGGAGGACATCCCCTCTCCGCCCCTCTCCTGCAAGGCGCGCCGGAACACGGACGCGCCTTCCATCTCGGCCTCCTCTGTAGGTGGAAGCGGACTCCCCCATCCCGCCCCCAGAAGACCATAAGAACCAGGAAAGTCCCAGCCCCTGCGGCGGATCACGGTGTTAGGCTCCGCCGCCAACCAATGTTCGGCCGCGCGGAGGACGGAGCGGCAGGATCAGCCGACACTCCACTGAACCCGCGGCCCCACCACCGGCGCATCAGCGGTGCGACCCCGCTTGAGTCGCGGAGGATAGGGAGATACCTACCCTCCCTCCGCGACTCCGTCTCGGATGCGGAGGGTGGGGTGACGATGCGCGGTACCGCTGCTGCTGGAGTCCCCGCACCCGCCACCCCATTCCCCGACTCCGCCTCGGCTGCGGATGGTGCGTAAGACGGCCTCACTCCCGTCCATCACGCACCCCGCAGCCCACCGTACGCATCCAGGGCGGGCCCAGCTCCAGCCCGCCCGGGCACCTCCTCGGGCCGGCCTTAGAACGCCTTAGGCCGGCCATTTGGGTTCCTCTTAGCTTCACCGTGGTGACCGCCACGGTTACTAAGCCCCCGCTACGACAAAGCGAGAACCCTTCGGGGACCTAACCTTAACCTTTTTTTTTTTTTTTTTACATGGGAAATGCCTACGCATACCCACCCCTGCGGGGGCAAGGATGGGTTATGTCGGACTCGCACCGACTAAAACCCCATGGTGTTCCACCTTCGTCGCGTATGGCGGGGCCACGGGAACGCTTTTGCACACCTCCGCGACTCCGCCTGCGCTGGCCGGCAAGCCGGCCCATCCTTCGGGGGGAGGACATCCCCCTCTCCAGCCTCTCCTGAAGGCGCTGCCGGAACACGGACGCGCCTTCCATCTCGGCCTCTCTGTGGGTGGGAAACGGACTCCCCGAGTCCGCCCCCAGAGGCCATGGGGGCCAGAAGCACTGGCCAGCCCAGCCCCTGCGGCGGATCTGGTCTGCGGCTCCACCGCCGACCGATGTTCGGCCGCGGAGGACAGGGAGAGCGGCAACGAAACACCGACACTCCTCTTCCCCGCGGCCCCACCACAGCCGCATCATGCGGTGCGACCCTCGCTTGAGTCGCGGAGGATAGGGAGAGCGGCAACGCAATACCGACACTCCTCTCCTCCGCGACTCCGCCTCGGCTGCTGAGGGCGGGGAGGGGCGGCCTCGCTCCGCCACTTCCACCCCCAGCAGTCCACCGACGCTTCCGAGGTAGGCTCATTGCAGGCCCTCCCGGGCAGCCACCTCAGGCCGGCCTCCAGAGCGCCTTGGGCCGGCCATTTGGGTTCCTCTTAGCTTCACCGTGGTGACCGCCACGGTTACTAAGCCCCCGCTACGACAAAGCGAGAACCCTTCGGGGCTAAGCCCTCCGCTACGACAAAGCGAGAACCCTTCGGGGACCTAACCTTAACCTTTTTTTTTTTTTTTTTTTTTTTTAGCGTGGGGAAATGCCTACGCATACCCGCCAGCGGGGAGCAAGGGAGGCAGGTATGTCGGACTCGCACCGACTAAAACCCCACGGTGGTCGCCACCAGCATCTCGCGGGGTCGCGGGATCTCCGTTAGGAACGCAACCGCAACCCCCTTCGCTTCGCTGGGATAGCCCGTCCCGGGGGGCGTGCGTGAAGATAGCACCCCCAGAACCTCACGGAACTATCACGACGACACGGTACCCGTCGTGCGTCGTACTCCTCAGGGTCGCTCGTACTGGACGGTCGGAGCCCCCCTCCGATCGTCAGCGACCCGTAGGGCGGTACAGTAGGGGATCACCGATAGGAGGGCCGTGACGAGGCGCGCGAGCGCCGCGTCGGCCCCGTCTCCGAGCAGGATCGGTCCTCTCTGTCGCTCGGCAGCCTCCTTTCGGACCATTACGGTCTCGCAGAAGGAGGCTACGGCCCTCCACGCCGATTCCCCGCGCAGCATCGCCGACACGACTGCTGGCAGGACAGGTTCCGTCCGATGTGACCGACCAAGACCCGCCGCTCGGCCACGCCGGGCGAAGCGGCGGCGTGTGCGATGCGGAGTCTTGGTCGTTGCCGCCACAGTGGAAGCGAATTCGCCGTCGCCTCGCGACCGATCTTACACAGGTAATCACCGAAGCAACCGTGCCCGGTGATCACCTGCGTAAGTCTGGCGGTGGGGAATCTTCCTCCTCGTCGCTGCATCCAGGCTTCGAAGACCGGCAGGAATGCTCCGACGACGCGTTTGCGCGCATACTGCTCCTCGCGAGCCTTGCGCGCCACGTCGCGAATGCGATACGTCGTTCCTGCCGTTTTACCGCCTCGAGCGCCTCCTCTGGCTCGCCACCACCGCTCTGGCGTAGGACGCAGATCGGTGATACACCCTCGCGTCCATGTCCGCCAGTACTCCAGAGGTGGGCGGTAGGATTAATCGCGCCTCAAAGGCATTACCGTGCGGTATCCTCATTTTGACCCAGCGTGTCCCTCCTCTGGACGCTGTAGATTTTCGTCCTACAGCGTCGGATGGCTAACCTCATCGCCCAGATGGGCGCCCATTACAGAGCTGCGGATCGTACGACCCCAGCGAAGAAGACGGACTCTCCCACTCGGTCCCAGTTGGGTAGCAGTCTGTGCATAGCACCCGCGCCTCTCGATCCGGGGGACAGGCGTAGAAGGCATATTCAGCCCCAGCGACTGTCAGAGTGAGGCCCAGGTACTTCATGTACCGCCCCACTCTGACTTCAGACTCACCTACTCGGACGCGCGAGTCGGGTGGTTCCCTGCTCCGCGGCAGTTTGTGGAACCATGGCGCGCAAATTGCCAGCGGAATACCGATCCTTTCGGACTTTGGCGACGACGTTTTACTTAAGCTCAGCGAGCTCATGGGTCCACTCTCGAGGTGCCGCTGGCGACCACCAACGTGTCGTCCGCTGTGGCGGGCGGCGTTAACGCCAGCGGGGACCTAACCTTAACCTAACCTAACCTAACCACCTCTAGCTTTGTGCATTAGAGTCTTAAGCATTCCAAATTGGTTTTTTGTTGTAGCATTTGTTTAGTGCAATCGTTAGACAGTCATCCTGCGCCGCATTTAGGCCATTTCTAGTCTTGTTATAATCTGTTATTTTAAGTTTCATAATTACGTAATTTTATTCCATTTGTAAAAATTTTCATTTCTTCGTTTTTCGTGCTGATTTTGTAGCCTTTTTTTTTTTTTTTTTACATGGGAAATGCCTACGCATACCCACCTGCGAAGGGCAAGGATGGAGTTATGTCGGACTCGCACCGACTAAAACCCCATGGTGTTCCTCCATCGTCGCGTATGGCGGGGTCACGGGAACGCTTTCGCACACATCCGCGACCCCGCCTGCGCCGGCCGACCAGACGGCCCCTTCTCCGGGAGGACATCTCCCTCTCCACACCTCCTGGCAGGGCGCGCCGGAACACGGACGCGCCTCCAACTCGGCCTCCTCTGTAGGTGGGAAGCGGACTCCCAGTCCCGCCCCCGCAGGCCATGGGGCCAGGAAAGCCCCAGCCCTGCGGCGGATCTGGTGTTAGGCTCCGCCGCCGACCAATGTTCGGCCGCGGAGGACGGGAGGCGGCAGGATCAACCAGCACTCCACTGAACCCGCGGCTCCACCACTGCCGCATCAGCGGTGACCCCGCTTGAGTCGCGGAGGATAGGAGATACACCTACCTCCTCCGCGACTCCGTCCTCGGATGCGGAGGGCGACGATGCGCGGTACTGGTGCTAACAGTCCTCGCACCGCCACCCCATTCCCCTTCGACTTGCCCGGCTGCGGATGGTGCGTAAGACGGCCTCACTCCGTCCATCCGCACCCCGCAGCCCACCGGACACGCATCCAGGGTGGGCCCAGCTCCAGCTCCGCCCGGAGCGGCCTCCCTCGGGCAGGTAGCGCCTTTAGAGCGCCTTAGGCCGGCCATTTGGGTTCCACTTAGCTTCACCGTGGTTAACTCCACACCACGGTTACTAAGCCCCCCCGCTACGACAAAGCGGGAACCCTTCGGGGGGGAACATAACCTAACCAAACCTAACCTAACCACCTCTATCTTTGTGTATTAGAGTCTTAAGCATTCCAAATTGGTTTTTTGTTGTAGCATTTGTTTAGTGTAATCGTTAGACAGTCATCCTGCGCCGCATTTAGGCCATTTCTAGTCTAGTTCTAATCAGTTATTTTTAGTTTCATAATTACGTAATTTTATTCCATTTGTAAAAATTTTCATTTCTTCGTTTTTCGTGCTGATTTTGTAGCCTTTTTTTTTTTTTTTTTTTACATGGGGAAATGCCTACGCATACCCACCCCTGCGGGGGCAAGGGTGGGTTATGTCGGACTCGCACCGACTAAAACCCCATGGTGTTCCTCCATCGTCGCGTATGGCGGGGTCACGGGAACGCTTTCGCACACATCCGCGACCCCGCCTGCGCCGGCCGACCAGGCGGCCCCTTCTCCGGGAGGACATCTCCTCTCCACCCTTCTGGCAGGGCGCGCTGGAACACGGACGCGCCCTCCAACCTCCTCTGTAGGTGGGAAGCGGACTCCCCGAGTCCGCCCCCAGAGGCCATGGGGCCAGGAAAGCTCCCAGCCCTGCGGCGGATCTGGTGTTAGGCTCCGCCGCCGACCAATGTTCGGCCGCGAGGACAGGAGAGCGGCAGGATCAACCACACTCCACTGAACCCGCGGCTCCACCACTGCCGCATCAGCGTTGCGACCCCTTGAGTCGCGGAGGATAGGGAATACACTGCCCTCCCTCCGCGACTCCGTCTCGGGATGCCGGAGGGTGGGGCGACGATGCGCGGTACCGGTCCTAACAGTCCTCGCACCGCCACCCCATTCCCCGACTCCGCCTCGGCTGCGGATGGTGCGTAAGACGGCCTCACTCCGTCCATCCGCACCCGCAGCCCACCGACACGCATCCAGGGTGGGCCCAGCTCCAGCCCACCCGGAGCGGCCTCGGGCCGGCCTTAGAGCGCCTTAGGCCGGCCATTTGGGTTCCTCTCGCAAGCTTCACCGTGGTTAACTCCACACCACGGTTACGTTTTTCCCGCTACGACAAAGCGGAACCCTTTCAAGTGATTTTGTAGCCTAACATAACCTAACCTAACCTAAACCTAACCTAACCTAATCACCTCTATCTTTGTGCATTAGAGTCTTAAGCATTCCAAATTGGTTTTTTGTTGTAGCATTTGTTTAGTGCAATCGTTAGACAGTCATCCTGCGCCGCATTTAGGCCATTTCTAGTCTTGTTCTAATCTGTTATTTTTAGTTTCATAATTACGTAATTTTATTCCATTTGTAAAAATTTTCATTTCTTCGTTTTTCGTGCTGATTTTGTAGCCTAACATAACCTAACCTAACCACCTCTATCTTTGTGCATTAGAGTCTTGAGCATTTCAAATTGGTTTTTTGTTGTAGCATTTGTTTAGTGTAATCGTTAGACAATCATCCTGCGCTGCATTTAGGCCATTTCTAGTCTTGTTCTAATCTGTTATTTTTAGTTTCATAATTACGTAATTTTATTCCATTTGTAAAAATTTTCATTTCTTCATTTTTCGTGCTGATTTTGTAGCCTAACATAACCTAACCTAACCTAACCTAACCACCTCTATCTTTGTGTATTGGAGTCTTAAGTATTCCAAACTGGTTTTTTGTTGTAGCATTTGTTTAGTGTAATCGTTAGACAGTCATCCTGCGCCGCATTTAGGCCATTTCTAGTCTAGTTCTAATCAGTTATTTTTAGTTTCATAATTACGTAATTTTATTCCATTTGTAAAAAATTTGATTTCTTCGTTTTTCGTGCTGATTTTGTAGCTTAACATAACCTAACCTAACCTAAACCTTTTTTTTTTTTTTTTTTTTACGTGGGGAAATGCCTACGTATACCCGCCCTCGCGGGGGCAGGGAGCGGGTATATCGGACTCGCGCACCGACTAAAACCCCACGGTGGTCGCCACCAACGCTCGCGAGGGGTGGGATCTCGTAAGGAACGCAACAACCGCAACCCCCTGCGCTTCGCTGGATATGCCATGCGTCAGGGGCATGCGTGAAGATCGCACCCCAGAACCCTCGCGGAACTATCACGACGACACGGTACCACGTCGTGCCGTCGTCCTCCTCAGGGTCGCTATTACTGGACGGTCAGGCCCCCACTCGATCGTCAGCGACCCGTAGGCCCCGTTTACGGTAGGGGATCACCGAGGGCCGTGAAGAGGCGCGCGAGCGCCGCGTCAGCCCCGTCTCCGAGCAGGATCGGTCTCTACTCTTTCCCGCTCGGCAGCCTCCTTTCGACCATTACGGTCTCGCAGAAGGAGGCTACGGCCCTCCACGCCGATTCCCGCGCAGCATCGCCGACACGACTGCTGGCGGGGACGGGTTCGTCCGATGTGACCGACCAGACCCGCCGCTCGGCTTCCCACGCCGGGCAAGCGGCGAGCGTGTGCGATGCGGAGTCTTGGTCGTTGCCGCCACAGTGGAAGCAATTCGCCGTCGCCTCGCGACCGATCTTACAGGTAATCACCGAAGCATCCATGCCCGGTGATCACCTGCGTAAGTCTGTAGGTTAGTCTTCCTCCTCGTCGCTGCATCCAGGCTTCGAAGACCGGCAGAGATGCTTCGACGACGCGTTTGCGCGCATACCGCTCCTCACCGAGCCGTGCGCTCACGTCGTGAACGCGATACGTCGTTCCTGCCGTTTCACGCCTCGAGCGCCTCTTCTGGCTCGCCACCACCGGCGCTCTGACGTAGGACGCAGATCCGGTGATACACCCTCGCGTCCATGTCCGCCAGTATATCCAGAGGTGGAAAGCGAGCCAGGATTGTCGCCGCCTCAAACGATACCGTCCGGTATCCTCGTACATTCCATATGGCCATCCTACGCTGGACGCTGTAGATCTTAGTCCTACAGCGTCGGATGTCATATCTTCGCCCAGACGGGCGCCCGTACTGGGCTACGGATCGTACGACCCCGGCATAGAGGCGGCGAACTTCCTCCTCGGTCCCCGAGATTGGCAGCAGTCTGTGCGCACCGCTTCGATCGGGGACCAGGCGCTCAAAGACTTCAGAGCGAAACTGTCAGAGTGAAATTTGGGTACTTCATGTACCGCCCCATCTGACTAATGGTTTCCACCTATAGGACGTCAGGTTACTATCGCGGCAGTTTGTGGAACCATAGCGCCTCGGTCTTGTGAATACCTCCAGTCCCAACGCCAGTAGGACTTTGGCGACGACGATTTCCGCCCCAAGCTCGGCGAGCTCCTTGGTCTATCTCGAAGGTCCCCGCTGGCGACCGCAACGTGTCGTCCGCGTAGCAAACGACAAAAGCATGGCGGGCTCGACTCGCGGGACAGAGTCGTAGGCGAGATTCCACAGTAACGGGCCCAACACCGACCCTGTGGAACCCCACGCTGATCTCCTCCGGATCCTCGTACCGTCTCGGTCCATGTACAAGATGTACCTGTCGCGCAAGTAGTCCGCGATCACGCCGTGCAGGTAGGGGAACACCATGGTGTACGGAGTGCTCCCCTAATCGCGTCCCAGGGCAGGGGAGTTGAAGGCGTTGACGATGTCTAGACTTATCGCCAACGCCACGCCGCCCCGGGACACAGCCTGCCGACAGGGAGCGGACGCGCATAACTGCGTCGATGGTGGAACGCTCCGTCGGAAACCGAACTGGTTATCGGCGAGATCGGGACCGACACGCGACAGATGCCCGTTGAGACGGGCGGCAAGAATTCTCTCGAATAACTTGCCGGCCTCGTCCAACAGGCATATGGGACGTGCGATCACAGAGCTCTGTCTGCCCAGCTAACAAAGAGGACCAGTCGGGCCTTTTCCAGGCCCTAGGAACGAGGAGTTACGGAGGCAGCTGGTGAACAGCCGCCTCAACCTGTTCCCCTAGGGTAGCCAGATAACACCCAGACCCGACCGGGAATTCCGTCGGGTCCTGGCGCGGTGTTCCTGCCTTCAAGCGGCTCACGGCTCGGTGCTCCTGCTCGGTCACCCCATCTCGTCTCCGCTTACGAGGTGGGGGTGGACTGAAAGGACGATGACCCTCGAAGAGCAGACTGATCACTCCTTCCAAAAGGGCCGGATCGAGAGTTTCCGTCACCGGGGCATCCAGGGACGGAGCTTACCTAGCACCATCCGATACGGACGCCCCACGGATCCTCCTTGAGTCCCTCCAGGAGCTGTTCCCAGGACCGAGACCGAGCGTTGCAGATGGCTACCTGCAACGCCTTCGTGGCCGCTCGATACGCCTCGTAGAGTCTGGCTATTTCCTCACTTGGAGCTCGCCTTCGTCTCCTTCGGGCTCCTGGTGTACTGGCGGCGGCTCCGCAAGCAGATTGCTCGGAGCTCCGCGATCTCTGCCGACCACCAGTACACGCCCGCGCTTGGGGCGACCGGTCCGGGGCATCGACGCGTCACAAATACAACCTAACCTAAACCTTTTTTTACATGGGGAAATGCCTACGCATACCCACCCCTGCGGGGGCAAGGGTGGGCTATGTCGGACTCGCACCGACTAAAACCCCATGGTGTTCCACCTTCGTCGCGTATGGCGGGGCCACGGGAACGCTGCACACCTCCGCGACCCCACCTGCGCTGGCCGGCAAACCGGCCCTTCTCCGGGAGGACATCTCCTCTCCACCCTTCAGGCAAGGCGCGCCGGAACACGGTTGCGCCATCTCGGCCTCCTCTGGCAGGTGGAAACGGACTCCCCGGGAGTCCGCCCCCAGAGGCCATGGGGCCAGGAAAGCACTAAGCCAACCCAGCCCCTGCGGTGGATCCCTGGTCTGCGGCTCCACCGCCGACCGATGTTCGGCCGCGGAGGACAGGAGAGCGGCAGCGAAACGCAGGCAGCCTCGCGCATTTACCACAGCCACTGTACGGTGCGACCCCGCTTGAGTCGCGGAGGATAGGAGAGCGGCAACGAAACACCGACACTCCTCTCCCTCCGCGACTCCGCCTTCGGTTACTGAGGGCGGGAAGGCGGCCTCGCTCCGCCACTTCCGCCCCCAGCAGCCACCGACGCTTCCGGGCGGCTCGTTGCAGAGCCCACCTGGAGCCTCAGGCCGACCTACAGGCGCTATGGTGGCCATTTGGGTTCCTCTTAGCTTCACGTGAATTTTGACCAAGCCACGGTTATAAACTTCCCGCTACGACAAAGCGAGAACCCTTCGGGGGGGACCTAACCTAAACCTAACCTAACCTAACCACCTCTATCTTTGTGCATTAGAGTCTTAAGCATTCCAAATTGGTTTTTTGTTGCAGCGTTTGTTTAGTGTAATCGTTAGACAGTCATCCTGCGCCGCATTGAGGCCATTTCTAGTCTAGTTCTAATCTGTTTATTTTTAGTTTCATAATTACGTAATTTTATTCCATTTGTAAAAATTTACATTTCTTCGTTTTTCTTGAAGATTTTGTAGCCTGACATAACCTAACCTAACCTGAACCTTTTTGTAGGGGAAATGCTGCGCCACCCACCTGCAGAACAGGGTGGAGTTATGTCGGACTTGCACCGACTAAAACCCCATGGTGTTCCACCTTCGTCGCGTATGGCGGGGTTACGGGAACGCTTTCGCACACCTCCGCGACCCCACCTGCGCTGGCCGGCAAGCCGGCCCCTCCTTCGGGGGGAGGACATCCCCCTCTCCGCCCCTTCCAGGCAGGGCGCGCCGGAACACGGACGCGCCTTCCATCTCGGCCTCCTCTGTGGGTGGGGAAGCGGACTCCCCGAGTCCGCCCCCCAGAGGCCATGGGGCCAGGAAAGCACTAAGCCAACCCAGCCCCTGCGGCGGATCTGGTGATAGGCTCCGCCGCCAACCAATGTTCGGCCGCGGAGGACAGGAGAGTGGCGGGAGCCGTGGCACTCACTGGACCGCAGCCCCACGGCCGCATCAGCGAATGCGACCCCGCCCGGTGCGGAGGATGAGGCCGCTGCCCTGCTCCGCGGCTCCCGCCTCAACTGCGGATGGTGCGTAAGACGGCCTCACTCCGTCCATCCGCACCCCGCAGCCCACCGACACGCATCCAGGGTGGGCCCGGCTCCCAGCCCGCCCGGAGCGGCCTCCTCGAGCCGGCCTTAGAGCGCCTTAGGCCGGCCATTTGGGTTCCTCTTAGCTTCACCGTGGTTAACTCCACGTTCGGCCCCACTTCGTGGCCAGGAACCCGCTTGGGGAACCTAGCCTGAACCTAACCTAACCTAACCACCTCTATCTTTGTGCATTAGAAACTTAAGCATTCCAAATTGGTTTTTGTTGTAGCATTTGTTTAGTGTAATCGTTAGACAGTCATCCTGCGCCGCATTGAGGCCATTTCTAGTCTAGTTCTAATCTGTTTATTTTAGTTTCATAATTACGAAATTTTATTCCATTTGTAAAAATTTCATTTCTTCGTTTTTCGTGATGATTTTGTAGCCTAACATAACCTTTTTTTTTTTTTTTTTTTTACATGGGAATGCCTACGTATGCCGCCCTCGCGGGGCAGGGAGCGGGTTATGTCGGACTTGCACCGACTAAAACCCCACGGTGGTCGCCACCAACGCTCGCGAGGGGTCGCGGGATCTCCGTAAGGTACTGGCGCAGCCCCTGCGCTTCGCTGGGATAGCCCGTCCCGGGGCATGCGTGAAGATCGCACCCCAGAACCCTCGCGGAACTATCACGACGACACGGTACCACGTCGTGCCGTCGTCCTCCTCAGGGTCGCTATTGCTGGACGGTCCGGGCCCCTCCGATCGTCAGCGGCCAATAGAGGCCGTTACGGTAGGGATCACCAGGGAGGGCCGTGAAGAGCAGGCGCCGCGTCGGCCCGTCTCCGAGCAGGATCGGTCCTCTCTCTTCCCGCTCGGCGGCCTCCTTTCCGGACCATTACGGTCTCGCAGAAGGGCTACGGCCCTCCACGCCGTTTACGCGCAGCATCGCCGACACGACTGCTGGCAGGGACGGTTCCGTCCCGTGTGGCCGACCAGACCCGCCGCTCGTCTTCCCACGCCGGGCAGGCGCGAGGCGTGTGCGATGCAGTCGCGGTGTTGCCACCACAGTGGAAGCGCAATTCGCCGTCGCCTCGCGACCGATCTTACACAGGTAATCACCAGAAGCATCCATGCCCGGTGATCACCTGCGTAAGTGTGTGGAGTGAGTCTTCCTCTCCTCGTCGCTGCATCCAGGCTGAAGACCGGCAGGAATGCTCCGACGACGTTTGCGCGCATAGATTACTCCTCGCGGGCCTTGCGCCACGTCACGAATGCGATACGTCGTTCCTGCCGTTTACTGCCGCCTCAGGCGCCTCTTCTGGCTCGCCACCACCGCTCTGGCGTAGGACGCGAATTCGGTGATACACCCTCGCGTCCATGTCCGCCAGTATATCCAGGAGGTGGAAAGCGAGCCAGGATTATCGCCGCCTCAAACGATGTCGGGTATCCTCGTACGGCCATATGGCCATCCTACGCTGGACGCTGTAGATCTTAGTCTGGCGTCGGATGTCAACCTCTTCGCCAGACGGGCGCCCGTACAAGGCTGGATCGGCTGACCCGGCATAGAGGCGGCGGAACTTCCTCCTCGGGTCCCCGAGATTGGGCAGCAGTCATGCGCTGGCACCCGCTACCTCGATCCGGGGGACCAGGCGCCCAATGCTCTTCGAAGCCCCAGCGACTGTCAGAGTGAGGCCCAGGTACTTCATGCTTACCGCCCCACTCTGACTTCAGACCCACCTACTCGGACGCACAGTCAGACGGTTCCACTCCGCGGCGGTTGTGGAACCATAGCGCCTCCGGTCTTGTGAGGCCTTCACGCCAGTCCCAACTCGTGGACTTTGGCGACGACGATTTCCGCCCCAAGCTCGGCGAGCTCCTTGGCCTCGAAGGAGTCCCGCTGGCGACCGCAACGTGTGTCGTCAGCGTAACAGACGACATTAACGCCAGCGGGGGCTCGACTCATAGAACAGAGTGTATGCGAGATTCCACAGTAATGGGCCCCAAAACCGACCCCTGTGGAACCCACACTGGATCTCCCTCCGGATCCTCGTACCGTCTCGGTCCGCGTACAAGATGTGCCTGTCGCGCAAGTAGTCCGCGATCACGCCATTGCAGGTAGGGGAACACCATGGTGTACAAGTCCCCTTATCGTCTAGGGCAGGGAATTAAAGGCGTTGACGATATCAATATTTATCGCCAACGCCGCCGCTTCAGGACACAGCCTGCTCCGACGGGGAGCGGACGCGCATCACCGCGTCGATGGTGGAACGCTCCGTGGAAATTGACTGGGTTTTCGGCGAGATCGGGACCGACACGCTGACGAATGCGGGTTGGGCGGGCGGCAAAAATTCTCTCGAATAACTTGCCAGCCTCGTCCAGCAGGCATATGGGACGGTACGCAGAGGAGAATCTGCGACTCTGTCTGCCCAGCCTTCTTCAAGAGGACCAGTCGGGCCTCCTTCGAGCCCTGGGGACGAGGGAGTTGCAGGCGGCTGGTGAACAGCTGCCTCAGCCTGTTCCCGAGGGTAGCCGAACTCAACACCCAGACCCGGCCGGGGAATTGCCGTCGGGTCCCGGCGCCAGTGTTCCTGCCTCTCAAGCGGCTTTTGGCTCGGTCCAGCTCATGCGGTCACCCCATTTCGTCACCAATGGCCTTTGAGGTTGGGGGTAGACCGAGAGGACTTGACCCTCCGGAAAAACGAGCCATCACTCTTCCCAAGAGGGCCGGATCAGAGTTTCCGTCACCGGGGCGATCAAAGGGAGCGGGCTTTCCTAGCACCATCCTGTACGGACGCCCCCACGGATCCTCGTCGAGTCACATCAGGGCTCTCAGGACCGAGACCTGGCGTTTGCAGACGCCTGCCTGCAACGCCTTCATTGGCCGCTCGATACGCCTCGTAGAGTCTGGCTATCTCTCACTCCGGGCTCGCCTTCGCCTCCTTCGGAGCTCTGGTGTACTGGCGGCGGCTCCGCAAACAGATCGCTCGCAGCTCCGCGATCTCTACCGACCATAATTTACCGCCCCGCGCTGGGCGACCGGTCAGGGCATCGGCGTCACAAATACGCGTCATCGTGTCCCGGAACCAGTTCGCTTCCACTTCGGATCGGACGGAACCTCTTCGGCGCTTTCTGTGCATATCGCGACACGGCGGCTGACAAATCTCCAGTCCTAGCCGCCCGGGAACTACCAACGTCGCGTGTGACTCTGCTCGGCGGCTGGTGTCAGCAATCCGGGGCGGATTGCAAGATCGAATAAAAATATGGCGGTGAATTCGGATAACGTGACCACCTCCTCTACAACCCGCCAGCCCGACAACATACTTATCGCAGCGGGAGTCGCCAGCGAAGATCCACGGCCGGCTCCCCTGCCACCGCACGCACGTGCTTACGGACTGATTTGCCAATCGGAGGTCCAATCAATGCCATTCCATCACCATCTCTCCCTTCGGACTGTCGCTGGGAGTTCCCCACGCCCTGGAGTGGGCGTTGAAGTCTCAGGACAATCGAAGGAGACGAGGAAGGCACCTGCGAACGCAGAGTGCCACCTCAATCCAGAGTACAGCTCGTAGTCGGCGAGTGACCTCGCGGGAGGAGACGTAGCAGCCAACTATGGCCAGGGTTGCTTCCATTGCGCCACAGCAGAAGCCCTGACCCCTTCCCAATAGGGAACAGGGTGGGACACCCTCTCCACCCCAGTAGATCGCCACGGAACCCAGCTCATCACCAGACCGAGGGCATTCCGGCACGGCATAGGGCTCCGCCACTACTGCCAGAGCAACCCCCGCTCCCGCAATGGTCTGCATAAACAAATGCAGGCATTTGCGGCAGTGAACTGGAGTTACTCTGGAGGACCTTGAGGGGTGTGAACAGCCTAAGCCACCTCCATGCCCGAGCTAGTGCTCGGGGTTGCGGCTGAATTGCCTTGGGACTGCGCATTGGAGGCAGGAGGACTCTCCTTGTCCTTCCTACCTCTCTTCACCAGCTGGTGGGGCGCACCTCTTACCCAGACGATGGTTTGAAGGAGGGCAGCCCCAGGTCCGAGCACAGTGGACGATTTGAGTGCAGTTGCTCTGCACTCCTTAATACAATGCCCGGTCTCCGCACAAGCGTAGCAGCGCGTGCTCAGTTCACCTGGTTGGGACACCCTACTGCCCACGTGTCCTTTCCAGGCACCGGAAGCAGTGCATGGGCCTGGGTTCAACAGCTCTACCCGAGCAGATCCCCAGCCCACGCATACGCGTCCGGCGGTCACCAGCTTGTGCACCGCTGCCGCAGGGGCACCGCACCCAGCGTGCCCAAACGCATGGGTGTTCGGTGGACCTCTCCGACCTTAACGTCGTCCACCAGGCCTCTCCAGCCTTAGCCACTGCCGCCGCGACTTCGCTCGGGCTGACGGCATCGTCGAGGTCCTTCACGCGAATGTCGTCCGACTTAACCGGGCGGCTACTTCGACATCCATCTCGGAAAGGACCTCACGCATTTTTTGTCGCGAGACCGTCCGCTCGAACTGCACTTCGGGACCGCTGATCTCCAACAGAAGACCACCAGTCACAGCTCGTTTTGGCGAACAGTCTCGATGCCGATATCTTTCAGCCTGATCTTCGACAGCCCTCCATTACTTTCGCATAATTAATGGAGGAGCCAGTCGGCAATAACATCACGGCAGCAGGACGGGATGCGTTTGGGCCTTAGCCCATAGCTTTGCCGCTTAGATTGGAACAGGCGCCGCTGGCTGCTGGGCCGCTTTTGCGGCACACGGCTACCTGTGCCCATGATGACGTGCTTGCGGGCACTTCTGTCACCAATAGTGGCCGCGTCGTCGGAGTCGCCACTGGAGGCAACTCGGCCACTGGAGGGTGGGAGGGCTTCTTCCCCTTCTTCGTCGGCCGCGAGTGCGACGGTGCCTCCTGCACCGGCTGCGGATTTAGTGGCAGCGATTGCACTACACTCGCGGAAGGTTTCCAGGCCTCACTCTAAGGAGGGGCGGGTTGCTCTCCGGAAAGATCTTTGCCTCGAAGGCCGCCAATCTTGCCTCTACAGGCGCTCCCCGGCGCTCCATAAACCCGTCTGCGCTTTTTGTCTTCCGGGCGGGGCGCTGAGGAGGAGGCATGAAGCGCGGTTCCTCTTATCCGGAGGCGCGAGCTCCTCCAGCCTCCCCACTTCGTCGAGAGCTCGGCCAATTGCTGGCGAAGCTCGGAACCTCCCGCTCCGAGCCTCTCGACGTTGGGGGGCTGGGCCGCCCTCCGTGCCAGTTCCGACGTGGCCGCTTCCACAAATCGGGTCGCCATTCGCAAGCTGTGTACGAATAGGCCGCCAGAGGTTGCCCGATTTGTCGGCAACCTTGTCCACCGCCAACAAGGACGACCGGATGAAGGCATCCAGGTCCGTGGTAGACTTGGCCTCCATCTCCCGCTCCAGATCTGCGGGTTTTGAAGGCCAGCCTTAGCCTCGTCAAGCTCTGGGCCACCGTCGGATCCCAGATGCCATCCTCCTCGTCAGCGACCACGTCCGTGTCCGTGCCTGAGACTGCGACTGCCTGGAATTTGTCGGCCACGACAGTCGCGGAAAGCAGCTCGCCTCTTCCTGCTTGTCCTTGCGGACACCTCCGATGTTGCGGATCTGAGTGAGGCATCCGATCTTCCGCCGTCACTCTCAGCGCCCAAACTCACAGGCGTACTTGGGCGCGCAAAGCGTCCACGCCTGTCCCGTGCCGGGACAGCTTCAGTCCACCTGGCTCTGGTCCTTGATGTTGGGGACCTTTGAAGCTACTATTACAGACTCAGCGCTGTTCGCTTCGTCTCCTTCTCTCTCTTGGTTTTTTGGGGTATCCATATTAATTCCCACGAGTTAGACGAAATAAAATGTCGGTCCGGGTGAAGGCGCACAATATTCAGAACCGAGCTCACATACTGTGGGGGTCGCCTGGTACCCACAGGTTTTCGAACTTCGCTGTCTGGTTTTTATAGAAATTAGTCCTTCTCGCGGGCCGGCCAATTAAGGCAAGCCCTCCCCGCTCCACTGCGCCGGCGTACCCCATAATCGTCAACGCTGGGGTCAGCAGAAATTACAGCGGGACACGTATATGGGAAAACCGACATGCTCCCCAGTTTTGACGGTTGAATGCCCGGTGGCAGTAAAACGCACACCGAGCCCGTCCTCCACTATGAGCATTAGGCACTGGAAACGATATATCGTCACCAGTTCCCAATACCCACCATCATTTGTTGCCTTTCCCCGGATACTTTGATCAAAGAGAAATGCGTACTCTTCACTCCGCGACAAAACCGACAACGACGTATCGCTACCAGTTCCCAATACCCACCATCATTTGTTGCCTTTCCCCGGATGCTTTGATCAGGAGAAGTACAGCCTCCACCCTACATTGGGCACTGAGGACGACGTATCGTCACCAGTTCCCAATACCCACCATCATTTGTTGCCTTTCCCCGGATACTTTGATCAAGGAGAAATGCAACCTCCCACAACGCTCGACGGTTGAGTGCCCGGCGGCAGTAAAACGCACACCGAGCCCGTCCTCCACTATGAGCATTAGGCACTGGAAACGATATATCGTCGCCAGTTCCCAATACCCACCATCATTTGTTGCCTTTCCCCGGATTCAGAAATCAAGGAGAAATGCAACCTCCCACAACGCTCGACGGTTGAGTGCCCGGTGGCAGTAAAACGCACACCGAGCCCGTCCTCCACTATGAGCATTAGGCACTGACAACGACGTATCGCTACCAGTTCCCAATGCGCCTGTTTGTTGCCTTTCCCCGGATACTTAGATCAAGGAGAAATGCAGCCTCGCATTCAGGCACTGCGAACGACGTATCGTCACCAGTGCCCAATGCTGCCCTCATCGGTTGCCTTTCACTCCGGATATGGAAATCAAGAGGAAATGCAACCCCCTGCCACTCCCGCTGTGCCCTCCGCTTATCAGAGGGACACGCAGAGCAGCTATCCCCCTGTCAGAACGTTCGCCACTGGCAACAACGTATCATCACCAGTGCCCAGGGGTTTTCGTCCGGCGTTGCCTTTCCCCGGATACAATAGTATCAAAGGGAAATTCAACGACAGGCACTCGAGGAGGTTTTCTGACGTGGCACCCCAGCCTAACATAACCTAACCTAACCTAACCACCTCTATCTTTGTGCATTAGAGTCTTAAGCATTCAAATTGGTTTTTGTAGTAGCATTTGTTTAGTGTAATCGTTAGACAGTCATCCTGCGACAGAGGCCATTTCTAGTCTAGTTCTTATCAGTTATTTTAGTTTCATAATTACGTAATTTTATTCCATTTGTAAAAATTTTCATTTCTTCGTTTTCGTGCTGATTTTGTAGCCTAACATAACCTTTTTTTTTTACATGGGGAAATGCCTACGCATACCCACCCTGCAGGGGAGACAGGGTGGTTGCGTCGGACTTACCGACTAAAACCCCATGGTGTTCCACCTTCGTCGCGTATGGCGGGTTACGGGAACGCTTTCGCACACCTCCCGCGACCCCGCCTGCGCTGGCCGGCAAGCCGGCCTCAGCGCAGGGGAGGACATCCTCTCACTCCTGCAAAGGCGCGCCAGGTTACGGACGCCTTCATCAGCCCCTCCTCTGTAGGTGAAACGAGACCCCGAGTCCGCCCCAGAAGGCCATGAGACCAGGAAAGCACTAAGCCAGCCAGCCTGCGGTGGATCTGGTCTGCGGACTCCACCGCCGACCGATATTCGGCCGCGGAGGACAGGGAGAGCGGCAACGAAACACCGACACTCCTCTTCCCCGCGGCCCCACCACAGCCGCATCATGCGGTCTGCGACCCGCTTGAGTCGCGGAGGATAGGAGAGCGGCAACGAAACACCGACACTCCTCCCTCCGCGACTCCGCCTCGGCTACTGAGGGCGGGAGGGCTGACCTCGCTCCGCCACATCCGCCCCAGCGTGCAGGCGCATCTAGAGTTGGCTCTAAAGAATGCCGGGCAACCCACTCAGGGCGACCTCAGAGCGCCGGGCAAACCCGACGGTTCTTAACCAAGCCTTCACCGTGGGTGACCAAACCGCGGTTATAACCATACGACAAAGCGAGAACCCTTCGGGGAACCTAAACCTAACCTAACCTAACCACCTCTATCTTTGTGCATTAGAGTCTTAAGCATTCCAAATTGGTTTTTGTTGCAGCGTTTGTTTAGTGTAATCGTTAGACAGTCATCCTGCGCCGCATTGAGGCCATTTCTAGTCTCGTTCTAATCTGTTATTTTTAGTTTCATAATTACGTAATTTAATTCCATTTGTAAAATTTTCATTTCTTCGTTTTTTCGTGAAGATTTTGTAGCCTAACATAACCTAACCTAACCACCTCTATCTTTGTGCATTAGAGTCTTAAGCATTCAAATTGGTTTTTGTTGTAGCATTTGTTTAGTGTAATCTTTAGACAGTCATCCTGCGCCGCATTTAGGCCATTTCTAGTCTCGTTCTAATCTGTTATTTTAAGTTTCATAATTACGTAATTTTATTCCATTTGTAAAAATTTTCATTTCTTCATTTTTCGTGCTGATTTTGTAGCCTAACATAACCTAACCTAAACTAAACCTAACCTAACCTAACCTAACCACCTCTACTTTGTGCATTAGAGTCTTAAGCATTCCAAATTAGTTTTTTGTTGTAGCATTTGTTTAGTGTAATCGTTAGACAGTCATCATGCGCCGCATTTAGGCCATTTCTAGTCTAGTTCTAATCAGTTATTTTTAGTTTCATAATTACGTAATTTTATTCCATTTGTAAAAATTTTCATTTCTTCGTTTTTCGTGCTGATTTTGTAGCCTAACATAACCTAACCTAACCTAACCTAACCACATATATCTTTGTGCATTAGAGTCTTAAGCATTCCAAATTGGTTTTTTGTTGCAGCGTTTGTTTAGTGTAATCGTTAGACAGTCATCATGCGCCGCATTGAGGCCATTTCTAGTCTAGTTCTAATCTGTTTATTTTTAGTTTCATAATTACGTAATTTTATTCCATTTGTAAAAATTTACATTTCTTCGTTTTTCTTGAAGATTTTGTAGCCTGACATAACCTAACCTAACCTGAACCTAACCTAACCTAACCACCTCTATCTTTGTGCATTAGAAACTTAAGCATTCCAAATTGGTTTTTTGTTGTAGCATTTGTTTAGTGTAATCGTTAGACAGTCATCCTGCGCCGCATTGAGGCCATTTCTAGTCTCGTTCTAATCTGTTATTTTTAGTTTCCATAATTACGAAATTTTATTCCATTTGTAAAAAATTTCATTTCTTCGTTTTTCGTGATGATTTTGTAGCCTAACATAACCTAACCTAACCTATCCTAACCACCCCTATCTTTGTGCATTAGAGTCTTAAGCATTCCAAATTGGTTTTTTGTAGTAGCATTTGTTTAGTGTAATCGTTAGACAGTCATCCTGCGACGCATTTAGGCCATTTCTAGTCTAGTTCTTATCAGTTATTTTTAGTTTCATAATTACGTAATTTTATTCCATTTGTAAAAATTTTCATTTCTTCGTTTTTCGTACTGATTTTGTAGCCTAACATAACCTAACCTAACCTAAACCTAACCTAACCTAACCTAACCACCTCTATCTTTGTGCATTAGAGTCTTAAGCATTTCAAATTGGTTTTTTGTTGTAGCATTTGTTTAGTGTAATCGTTAGACAGTCATCCTGCGACGCATTTAGGCCATTTCTAGTCTAGTTCTTATCAGTTATTTTTAGTTTCATAATTACGTAATTTTATTCCATTTGTAAAAATTTTCATTTCTTCGTTTTTCGTACTGATTTTGTAGCCTAACATAACCTAACCTAACCTAAACCTAACCTAACCTAACCTAACCACCTCTATCTTTGTGCATTAGAGTCTTAAGCATTTCAAATTGGTTTTTTGTTGTAGCATTTGTTTAGTGTAATCGTTAGACAATCATCCTGCGCCGCATTTAGGCCATTTCTAGTCTAGTTCTAAGCAGTTATTTTTAGTTTCATAATTACGTAATTTTATTCCATTTGTAAAAATTTTCATTTCTTAATTTTTCGTGCTGATTTAGTAGCCTAACATAACCTAACCTAACCACCTCTATCTTTGTGCATTAGAGTCTTAAGCATTCCAAATTGGTTTTTTGTTGTAGCATTTGTTTAGTGCAATCGTTAGTAAGTCATCCTGCGCCGCATTTAGGCCATTTCTAGTCTTGTTCTAATCTGTTATTTTTAGTTTCATAATTACGTAATTTAATTCCATTTGTAAAAATTTACATTTCTTCGTTTTTCGTGAAGATTTTGTAGCCTGACATAACCTAACCTAACCTGAACCTAACCTAACCTAACCACCTCTATCTTTGTGCATTAGAGTCTTAAGCATTCCAAATTGGTTTTTTGTTGTAGCATTTGTTTAGTGTAATCTTTAGACAGTCATCCTGCGCCGCATTTAGGCCATTTCTAGTCTCGTTCTAATCTGTTATTTTAAGTTTCATAATTACGTAATTTTATTCCATTTGTAAAAATTTTCATTTCTTCATTTTTCGTGCTGATTTTGTAGCCTAACATAACCTAACCTAAACTAAACCTAACCACCTCTACTTTGTGCATTAGAGTCTTAAGCATTCCAAATTAGTTTTTTGTTGTAGCATTTGTTTAGTGTAATCGTTAGACAGTCATCATGCGCCGCATTTAGGCCATTTCTAGTCTAGTTCTAATCAGTTATTTTTAGTTTCATAATTACGTAATTTTATTCCATTTGTGTACCCTCATTTCTTCGTTTTTCGTGCTGATTTTGTAGCCTAACATAACCTAACCTAACCTAACCTAACCACATATATCTTTGTGCATTAGAGTCTTAAGCATTCCAAATTGGTTTTTTGTTGCAGCGTTTGTTTAGTGTAATCGTTAGACAGTCATCCTGCGCCGCATTGAGGCCATTTCTAGTCTAGTTCTAATCTGTTTATTTTTAGTTTCATAATTACGTAATTTTATTCCATTTGTAAAAATTTTCATTTCTTCGTTTTTCGTACTGATTTTGTAGCCTGACATAACCTAACCTAACCTGAACCTAACCTAACCTAACCACCTCTATCTTTGTGCATTAGAAACTTAAGCATTCCAAATTGGTTTTTTGTTGTAGCATTTGTTTAGTGTAATCGTTAGACAGTCATCCTGCGCCGCATTGAGGCCATTTCTAGTCTAGTTCTAATCTGTTTATTTTTAGTTTCATAATTACGAAATTTTATTCCATTTGTAAAAAATTTCATTTCTTCGTTTTTCGTGATGATTTTGTAGCCTAACATAACCTAACCTAACCTATCCTAACCACCCCTATCTTTGTGCATTAGAGTCTTAAGCATTCCAAATTGGTTTTTGTTGGAGGCATTTGTTTAGTGTAATCGTTAGACAGTCATCCTGCGCCGCATTTAGGCCATTTCTAGTCTAGTTCTACTGCCATTTTAGTTTCACAATCACGTACTCTTATTCCATTTGTAAAAAATTTTCATTTCTTCGTTTTTCGTACTGGATTTTGTAGCCTAACATAACCTAACCTAACCTAACCTAACCTAACCTTAACCTAACCACCTCTTATCTTGTGCATTAGAGTCTTACATTTCAAATTGTTTTTGTTGTAGCATTTGTTTAGTGTAATCGTTAGACAATCATCCTGGCGCCGCATTTAGGCCATTTCTATTCAGTTCTAAGGCAGTTATTTTTAGTTTCCATAATTACGTAATTTTATCCATTTTGTAAAAATTTTCATTTCTAATTCTTTTCGTGCTGGGATTTAGTAGCCTAACATAACCCAACCTAACCACCCTATCTCTTTGTGCATTAGAGTCTTGGGCATTCCAAATTGGTTTTTGTTGCAGCATCTAGTTTAGTGCAATCGTTATAAGTCATCCTGCCGCATTTAGGCCATTTCAGTCTTGTTCCTAATCTGTTATTTTTAGTTTCATATCACGAATTTTTCCATTTGCAAAAAAAATTCAATTTCTTCGTTTTGCGCTGATTTGCAGCCCAACATAACTTAACCTAACCTTTTTTACATGGGGAAATGTTTACGAGCACCCATTACCTGCGGGGCAAGTGGTTGTGTCGGACTGCACCGACTAAAACCCCATGGTGTTCCTCCATCAGCCGCGTATGGCGGGGTCACGGGAACGCTTTCGCACACATCCGCGACCCTGCTCGCGCTGGCCGACCAGGCGGTCTCTCCGGGGAGGACATCTCCTCTCCACCCCTTCCTGGCAGGGCGCGCCGGAACACGGACGCCCCTCCAACTCGGCCTCCTTCTTGTAGGCGGAAGTGACTCCCCGAGTCTGCCCTCAGAGGCCATGGGGCCCGAAAGCCCCAGCCCCCTGCGGCGGATCTGGTGTTAGGCCCCGCCGCCGACTGAATGTTCTCGCCGCGGAGACAGGGAGAGCGGCAGGATCAACCACACTTCCACTGGAACCCGCGGCCCCACCACGGCCGCATGGTGCGACCCCCGCTTCTTTGAGTCGCGGAGGATAGGGAGACAGCACTACCTCCTCCGCGTGACTCCGTCTCTCGGATGCGGGAGGGTGGGGCGACGATGCGCGGTACCGGTGCTACCAGTCCTCGCACCGCCACCCCATTCCCCGACTGCCTCGAGCTGGGGTGGGATGGTGCGTAAGACGGCCTCACCTGTCCATCCGCACTCCCGCAGCCCACCGACACGCATCCAGGGTGGCTCAGCTCCAGCCTGCCCGGGAGCGGCCTCCGGCCGGCCTTAGAGCGCCTTAGCCGGCCATTTGGTTCCTTAGCTTCACCGTGGTTAACTCCACACCACGGTTATTAAGCCTCTACGACAAAGTGGAACCTCGGGGGAACTAACTCAACCTTAACCTAACCTAACCTAACCTAACCACCCTATCTTTGTGCATTAGAGTCTTAAGCATTCCAAATTGGTTTTTGTTGTAGCATTTGTTTAGTGTAATCGTTAGACAGTCATCCTGCGCCGCATTTAGGCTATATTGCTAGTCTAGTTCTTAATCAGTTATTTTATTTCATAATTACGTAATTTTATTCCATTTGTAAAAATTTTCATTTCGTTTTTCGTGCTGGGATTTTGTAGCCCAACATAACCAAACCTAAACCTAACCTAACCTAACCTAACCACCTCTCTATCTTTGTGCATTAGAGTCTAAGCATTCCAAATTGGTTTTTGTTGTAGCATTTGTTTAGTGCAATCGTTAGTAAGTCATCCTGCGCCGCATTTAGGCCATTTCT
>JAGSMU010000224.1:0-65982 GCA_029286865.1 Teinopalpus imperialis | reverse complement strand
ATTCTTGTTCTACCACGGTTATTAAGCCTCTACGACAAAGTGGAACCTCGGGGGAACTAACTCAACCTTAACCTAACCTAACCTAACCTAACCACCCTATCTTTGTGCATTAGAGTCTTAAGCATTCCAAATTGGTTTTGTTGTAGCATTTGTTTAGTGTAATCGTTAGACAGTCATCCTGCGCCGCATTTAGGCTATATTGCTAGTCTAGTTCTTAATCAGTTATTTTATTTCATAATTACGTAATTTTATTCCATTTGTAAAAAATTTTCATTTCGTTTTCGTGCTGGGATTTTGTAGCCCAACATAACCAAACCTAAACCTAACCTAACCTAACCTAACCACCTCTCTATCTTTGTGCATTAGAGTCTAAGCATTCCAAATTGGTTTTGTTGTAGCATTTGTTTAGTGCAATCGTTAGTAAGTCATCCTGCGCCGCATTTAGGCCATTTCTATTCTTGTTCTAATCTGTTATTTTGTAATTCCGAACTAGATACATCCTCCGTGAGACGCCAGTTTACGATGATGGACTCCTGGCACGTGCACTATTCTTGTCCCTGGATGCTGCCTTATCTCGCCACGGTTGCCTATGTGGCTCCTGGACAAGGGCGAAGGTTAACTTGCGCTTCGTCGCCTCTACGATGAGTTCTGCCGTGGCGAGTTCAGACCGCTGCAGGTTTGCCTGCACGGCGTGATAAAGGGCCGTCCGGTAGAAGAGCGACCTTAGCAATAAGCTACTGGTGACCTCGCCAGGAGATCCCATTTCCTTCGTACCGGACATTCTTCACTGAATACAGTGTGCTCCTGCCTGTCGATTTTCGCTAAAGCGCAGTTTCAACGGAGGCCGATTTCGGATTTGCCGGTCGGCGCACTCCGATCCCAGGTGCGGACCACCACAATAGCGACAAGTCTACTGACTCCTGCAAAATCATTTGGTGTGTTCGTACCCCAAGCATCGCGTGCATTGAACAAGGGCGACTGATCCTACCTCCGGACCCGCTGAAGGTCTACATGCACTACCCCAGCTTCCGGGAACCGTCTCCACAATAGTGGTGATACTTTCAAAACCACATGGGATGTGGCGTTCCTGGCCCGCTTCCGGAATCTGACCTCTTTCTCACATATCTTCTCTTCCCTCCTTCCAATAATTCCTTATTCTGTGCCTGATTGCCCTGACGATATCCTCGTCACTATTAAATGACATGACATCCATCAGGATAACCAGGGATTCTTACTCTTGACATCTTCCACTGTTAGGTCTCCGGAGGCCACAACCGTTGAATTAGGCGAAACCTGGAAAGAAGCGAACAGCAATACGATAAAACCTGCCTTTATCTCCGTCTTAATGTTGCGGGCATTGGCTAAGGCGTCTTCCTGTCGCCAAGTGGATCCGCTCTTCTCTGGTTCTGTCTCTGGTACTCGTACCTTTCCTACGGCGGGACCATCAGTTCCTCTAACCGCTATCTTCTGCTTGTCCTGTGTGGGTATACGCCTACCACTGCCTTAGTCACTTTTTGGGGTATTGGAGTCCACACCGGACTCCCACTCGCCAACACTTCTTCGGACGCTCAGGACCTGAGCCTCCGCGTCAACATTGGGGATGGTTCTATGACGCAGGCTCCGGTCCTGAGCTCCGCTTCTCTTCACCGGGGTCCTGATGGCGGTAATCATGTCGGAGAATCGTCAACAGTTATGTAATAAAATATCAATAGTTATGTATTGCAATAAAGAGTAACTGGTTAGGTAAGGTATGGCAGACCGGCCGAGGGGCAAGCTTATCACGGAAAAGGAAGAAACAAGAAATAAAAAATAAAACAATTTTTATGGCTGGGTCCAAAGTCTACCTAAGCAATGGAAACTGGGAGGGTGGGCGCTCGATCTTTCGTATTTCTGTCTATTTTCTTTCCAGGTTTCGCCTGATTCAACGGTTATGGACCAGGGACAGACCGATCAGAGCCAAAATCCAGCACGAAAACGAAAATGAAAATTTTTACAAATGGAATAAAATTACGTAATAATGAAACTAAAAATAACTGATTACAACTAGACTAGAAATGGCCTAAATGCGGCGCAGGATGACTGTCTAACGATTACACTAAACAAATGCTACAACAAAAAACCAATTTGGAATGCTTAAGACTCTAATACACAAAGATATAGGTGGTTAGGTTAGGTTAGGTTAAAAAATCACCCGTGGAGTTGCCAGACCTTCTATCGGGCGTCCCCAGGTGGCGGATAAGGGGATCGCTGCTTGGTATGGGCGGTATCGGGAAACCGGCGCGGACCAAAACTGGCTGGGTTCAGGGGCGTACCCTCAGTCCCTTACGGGACCGAGCAGCCAAGGGCCCTGTGCCCGACGAGGCCCGGGCCTCTTGTAGGCTCGAGTTGCTCCCAGTTCCCTTCACTTGTGTGAGAAGGAACGGGGAAGGCTTAACGCGTGCAGTGCTGTGCCAGGCGCACTTCGGCAGCCGACACCCCGGACAACCCGTAAGCCCAGTAGGGCCCAGGGGGCTCTATGGACGTACGCGCCATGGAGCCAAGAGGAAAAACCTCTCTAAAAAATAGCCCAATCCTAAGGTCTGCAGTGCCGATGGGATGAATGGTTGGTGGAGTCCAGCCGTTAGCTGAGGATAGGGACCTCACCCTTCAAAGGGAAACATGAGGCTGTTGGAAATAAAAATCTACCCCAGGGTGGTACCGGCAATGCCGGAGAGTCCATCGGGCTAGCCAGGCAGCGTCGTATCTGGGGGGCAACCCACTGCTGCGCGGTGATGCAGATGCATCTACCGCCGGTCCCTTACCATCAGGGGACCAAAACGAAGGAGGAGTACGTGTCGGGACCAGAGGTCCCGGCGCGGGACAGGCGTGGGCGGTTTGTTCGCCCGAACGCCTGCTGGTTGTGCGAAGCGACGTTGGAAGGTCCGATGCGTCATCTCAGATCACGACATCCGACGTGGACAAGGACATCGAGGAAGAGGAGGCCAAGCCTGCGACAATGATAGCCGACAGAGTTTCCAGGCTGTCGCAGCCGCAGGCACGGCCTCGGAGGTCGCCCAGGACGATGACGGCATCTGGGACCCGTCGGTGGCTCAGTCAAAGACGAGGCTAAGGCTGGCCTACTCCCGGGTATCTTAGGCAGGATATGGAAGGCAAGTCAGTGACGGACCTGGGTGCTGCATCCGGTCCTCGTTGCTAGCGGTGGACAAGGTCGCCGATAGGTCCGGCAACCTCAAGGCACATTTGTCCATGTGCGGGTGGCGACGAGGATGGTCAGGCAGCCACCTTGGAGTTGGCACCGGAGGGTCTCCCAACCCCAATGTCGAAGCTCGAGCGCAGGGAGCGCGGAGTTGCGCTCGCAGCTCGCCAGCTCTCGACGAAGGTGGGGAGGCTGTCGGAGAACTCAGCGCCCTCTCCGTAATCGTGAGAATCTCAGGCAGCCATGCCTCCTCTCGGCGGGCCCCAAGCGCCCCAAAGTCGAGGGCACGCGGATGAGGCTCATTGAGCGCTTTGGGGCTCTTGTTGAAACAGGTTGGCTGCCTTTGAAAGAAGATCTTCCCAGACAGGGTGATTCGCACACCATTGGGGGTACGCGAAGGACAGCCTACCACGAGTGCAGTACTGCCACCAACCCGCATTTGGTGCAGCTAGACCCATCGCACTCGCGAAGGCCAAAAGAAGGCTAAGGGGCAGTCTGCCCCTTACACCGGGTGGCAGATCTACCCCAGTACCGGCACCGGGCCTTTAATGTCGGTGGAAGTGCCCGCTAACACCTGGGCACAGGTAGCGCGGAGGCCAAACAGCCCAAATGCAAAGGCCTGAAAGCCGCCCCCAGAGCGCCTACTACCACCCAAGGCGCGCCGCAGAGCTGGAAAAAGGAGACAGGCCCATGCATTGCCCGTCTACAGCAGCCGTGACCGTGCCGACTGGCTCCTCCATCACTTATGCTGGGTGATGGAGGTAGCCAAGTCTAAAATACGCCTGGCAGACCTGGGTGTCCAGACGGTCCGCCAAAACGGGCAGTGACCGGAGGTCTCTTACTGGAGATCTCTGGTCTGACTGCAGCCCGAGCGGACCAATTGGCGGCAAAACTGCGCGAGGTCTCTGCCAGACCTGAACGTCCGTATTAGTCGCCCGATCAAATCGGGCGACGTTAGGCTGAGAGACCTCGACGATGCGTCACCCAGATATGAGGTCGCGGCAGCGTGGCTGAGCTGGGGGTGTTCGGTGGACGACATCAAGGTCGGAGAGGTCACGAAGATGCCAAACGTATAGGCACATGTTGGGTGCGGTGCCCTAATGCGGCGGTGCGCAAACTGGTGGCCGCTGGGCGCGTTCCGCGTGGGCTGGGGTTCTGCTCGGTGCAGTTGGTGGCCCCAGGCCCATGCATTGCTTCCGGTGCCTGGAGAGGGGGCACGTTGGTAGGTGCCCCAGCCGTGAACCGGGCACGCGCTGCTACGCGTGTGGAGAGACCGGGCACAGGGCCAAGGAGTGTAGAGCGCCTGCACTCCAAATGCCCGCTGTGCTCCGGATCTGGGGCGTCCCTCAAACCATCGCCTGAACGGTAGGAGACGCCCCTAAGTCAAGAAGGCGGGAGACTGATATCTTCTCCTGCCTCCTGAGCGTAGCGGTCCCGGCGGCACCGTCGCAACCCGAGCGCAGCTCGGGAATGGAGAATCTCATAGGCCTCTTCACACCCCTCAAGGTCCTCCAGAGCAACCTGGCCACTGCCACCAATGCTCAGCATTGTTATGCAGACAGTTGCGGAGTGGGGATTTTCACAGCAGTAGTGGCAGGCCCTATGCCGTGCCGAACCACCCTCGCTGGTTCGGTGATGAACTGGGTTCCGTGGCGATCTACTGGGGGTGTTGAGGGTGTTACCCTGCTCCCTATTGGGAAGGGGTCAGGGCTTTGTTGCAGTGCAATGGGGCACCCTGGCCGTAGTTAACTGCTACGTCTCTCCCGCAGGGTCCTCGCCGACTACGAGGAATTACCTGGATGAGGTGGCACTTTGCATTCGCAGGTGCCTCCCTCGTCCGTTGATTGTCCTGGGAGACTTCAGCGCCCATTCAGGGCGTGGGGAATCCAGAGACAGTCCAGCGAGGGAAGACGGTGATGCCATTCAGGCGGCTGGATTGGACCTCCGATTGGCTAATCGGGGGTCCGTAAGTGATGCGTGCTGCGGTGGCAGGGGAGTCGGTCGTGGACCTTACATGGGCGACTCCCACGCGATGCATGCTGTCGAGCTGGCGGGTTGCAGAGGAGGTGGTCACGCTATCCGACCACCGCCATATTGTGTTCGATCTTGAAATCCGCCGCCCCGACGCCGGAAATCCAACCACCGAGAAGCGGCCACGCAACGCTGGTGTCTCAAGCGGCTAGACCGAAGTTTTGCTCGGGGCCGCCAACGTCGCGATATAGCCGAAGCGCGCCGAAGGTTCCGTCCGATCGGATGTGGAAGCGAACTGGTTCCGGGACACGATGACGCGTATTTGTGACGCGTCGATGCCCCGGTCGGTCGCCCAAGCGCAGGGCAATGTACTGGTGGTCGGCAGAGATCGCGGAACTCCGAGCGATCTGCTTACGGGGAACGCCGCCAGTACCAGAGCTGAAAGGAGACGAAGGCGAGCTCCAAGGTGAGGGAAATAGCCAGACTCTACGAGGTATCGAGCGGCCACGAAGGCGTTGCAGGTAGCCATCTGCAACGCCAGGTCTCGTCCTGGGAACAGCTCCTGGAGGATAAGCGAGGATCCGTGGGGGCGTCCGTATCGGATGGTGCTAGATAAGCTCCGTCCCTGGATGCCCCGGTGACGGAAACTCTCGATCCAGCCCTTTTGGAAGGGTGATCAGCTCGCTCTTTCCGGTGGGCCGGTCAAGTCCTCAGTACACCCCAATCTTCGTGGGGTGGAGGGCAGAGATAGGGGTGACCGAGCAGGAGCTGGACCGAGCAATGAAGCCGCTTGAAGAGCCAGAACACCGCATGGACCCGGCGGAATTCCCGGCCGGGTCTGGGTGTTGAGTCTGGCTACCCTGAAGGAAGCAGGTTGAGGCGGCTGTTCACCAGCTGCCTCCGTAACTTCCGTTCCCCTAGGGCCTGGAAAGAGGCCGACTAGTCCTTGAAAAAGGCGAACAGAGTCACAGATTCTCCCTCTGCGTACCGTCCCGCTATGCCTGTTGGACGAGGCTGGCAAGTTATTCGAAATTCTTGCCGCCCGTCTCAACAGGCATCTGTCAATGTCGGTCTCGCCGATAACCAGTTCGGTTTCCGAAGGGGCGTTCCACCATTACGCGGTTCTGCGTCCGCTCCCTGTCCGGAGCAGGCTGTGTCCAGGGTGGCGTGGCGTTGGCGATAGAAATGCTTGACATCGTCAGCGCCTTTATCCCTGCCCTGGGACGCGATTGAGAGGACTCGTACACCATGGTGTTCCCCCTACCTGCACGGCGTGATCGCGGACTACCTTGCGCGACAGGTACATCTTGTGCATGGACCGAGACGGTACGAGGGTCCGGAGGGAGATCCAGTGTGGGGTTCCACAGGGGTCGGTGTTAGGCCCGTTACTGTGGAATCGCTTACGACTCTGTTCTGCGAGGTCAGGCTTCCCCGCTGGCGTTAATGTTGTCTGCTATGCGGACGACACGTTGGTGGTCGCCAGCGGGGACTCCTTCGAAGGACCAAGGGCTCGCCGAGCTTGGGGCGGAAATCGTCGTCGCCAAAGTCCACGAGAGAGTTGGGACTGGGTAGCGCCTCACAAGACCGAGGCGCTATGGTTCCACAAACTGCCGCGGGCAGGGAACCACCCGACTCGTGCGTCCGAGTGGAAGTGGGTCTAAGAAGTCAGAGTGGGGCCATTTACATGAAGGACCTGGGCCTCACTCTGGACAGTCACTGGGGCTTCGAAGAGCATTTCGAGCGCCTGGTCCCCGGATCGAGAGGGTAGCGGGTGCTATGCACAGACTGCTGCCATCTCGGGGACCGAGAGAGGAAGTTCACCGCCTGCCGGGGTCGTACGATCCGTAGCCCTGTACGGGAGCGCCCGTCTGGAGCGAAGAAGCACAGCCATCCGACGCTGGCAGGACTAAGATCTACAGCGTCCAGCGTAGGATGGCCATACCGGGTCGTCTGAGATGCGGACGGTATCGTTTGAGGCAGCGACAATCCTGGCTCGCTTTCCACCTCTGGATATACTGGCGGACATGGACGCGAGGTGTATCACCGAATTCGCGTCCTACGCCAGAGCGGTGGTGGCGAGCCAGAAGAGCCTTCAGGCGGTGAGCAGCAGAAGACGACGTATCGCGTTCGCGACGTGGCGCGCACGGCTCAGTGAGGAGCGGTACGCGCAAACGCGTCGTCGAAGCATTCCTGCCGGTCTTCGAAAACCTGGATGCAGCGACGAGGAGGAAGACTCACCTACAGACTTACGCAGGTGATCACCGGGCATGAGATGCTTCGGTGATTACCTGTGTAGATCGATCGCAGGCGACGGCGGGTGCTTCCACTGTGGCGGCAACGACCGAGACTCCGCATCGCACACGCTCGCGGCTTGCCCAGCGTGGGAAGACGAGCGTCGGGTCTTGGTCGGCCACATCGGACGAACCTGTCCTACCAGCAGTCGTGTCGGCGATGCTGCGCGAAGCAGCGTGGAGGGCGTAGCCTCGCTCTGCAGAGACCGTAATGGTCGAGGAGGCTGCCGAGCGGAATAGAGAGGACCGATCCCGCTCGGAGACGGGGCCGACGCGGCGCTCGCGCCTTACCTCTTCACAGCCCTCCCATTGGTGCTCCCCTACCATAAGCAGGGCCCTTCAGGTCACTGACGGTCCCGGAGTGGGGCTCCGACCGTCAGTAATAACGACGAGGAGGACGACGGCACGACGTGGTACCGTGTCGTCGTGATAGTTCCACCCGGGTTCTGGGGGTGCGATCTTCACGCACGCCCCAGGACAGGCTATCCCAGCGAAGCGCAGGGGTGCAGTTGAGTTCCTTAACGGAGATCCGCGACCCCTCACTTGAGCGTTGGTGGCGTTTCACCGTGGGGGTTTTAGTCGGTGCGAGTCCGACATAACCCGCCCTTGCCCGCGAAGTGGTATGCGTAGGCATTCCCCACGCTAAAAGGTTGCAAAATCAGCACGAAAAACGAAGAAATGAAAATTTTTACAAATGGAATAAAATTGCGTAATAATGAACTAAAAATAACTGATTACAACTAGACTAGAAATGGCTAAATGCGGCGCAGGATGACTGTCTAACGATTACACTAAACAAATGCTACAACAAAAACCAATTTGGAATGCTTAAGGGCTACAATACACCAAAGATATAGGTGGTTAGGTTAGGTAGGTTAGGTTAGGTTACAAAATCACTTGAAGGGTTCTCGCTTTGTCATAGCGGGGGGCTTAGTAACCGTGGCAGTCTACGGCGAAGCTAAGAAGGAACCCAAATGGCCATTTCAGGCGCTCAGGCCGGCCCGAGAATTTCGCTCAATTTGGGCTCGTAACAGGCTCGCCTCAGGGAAGCGTGTCAGTGGACTGCTGGGGGCGGAAGTGGCGGAGCAAGACGCCTTCCGCCACTCAGTAGCCGAGGCGGAGTCGCGGAGGAGATGTCGGTGTTGCGTTGCCGCTCTCCTATCCTCCGCGACTCTCAGCCGAAGTCGCACCGCATGATGCGAAAGTGGTGGGGCCGCGAAGGAGTCTCGGTGTTTTCGTTGCCGCTCTCCCTGTCCTCCGCGGTAGCCGAACATTCAGTCGGCGGTGGAGCCGCAGACCAGCAGATCCACCGCAGGGGGCTGGGTTGGCTTAGTGCTTTCCTGGCCCCTTGGCCTCCTGGGAGGCGGACTCGGGGAGTCGTTCCCACCTACAGAGAGCCGAGTTGGAAGAGTGCGTCCGTGTTCCGGCGCGCCTTGCAGGAAAGAGGGTGGAGGGGATGTCACTCCCCGAAGGAGGAGCCGGCTTGCCCGGCCTTGGCCTGAAGCGGGGTGCGGAGGTGTGCGAAAGCGTTCCGTGGCCCGCCATACGCGACGAAGGTGGAACACCATGGGGTTTGATCGGTGCAGAGTCCATAGCCCATAACTGCCCCCTGCAAGAACAGGTATGCATAGAGCGCATTTCCCCAAAAAAGGTTAGGTTAGGTTACAAAATCCCACAGCCCTTTAGTCCGGGCATAAGAATAGGAGCTAAGGTACCTGCCTGTCCATTACAAGGCGACTAAAGGGGATTTCGGGTTCCTTGGTGGTCAGGGTGGGGAGCTCTGACCACGGGAGAAGCGAACCCGGGAAGGTTTTGGCAACTCGTAGTGGTCTCGGTTGCCGTAACTTCCTGAGGTGCGAGGGGAGGTCTGACCTCCCCAGGGGACGTATTCGAGCACCGTGGAGGGAGCCCGTTGCGTTCCAAACAGAATCGGGCCCTCTAAATGCTGGGGGTGAAGCCACCGGGGTTTTTGAGTGATTTAGGAATACCATAACCCTGTCTCTCCCCAGGAGGCAGGGTATCTTTCGAATTTCCCCCGATAGCAAAAAAAAAAAGGTTACACAAAATCAGCACGAAAAACGAAGACATAGAAAATTTTTACAAATGGAATAAAATTGTAATTATGAAACTAAAATAACTTCAGTTACAACTAGACTAGGAAATGGCCTAAATGCGGCGCAGGATGACTGTCTAACGATTACACTGAACAAATGCTACAACAAAAACCAATTTGGAATGCTTAAGACTCTAATACACAAAGATATAGATTGGTTAGGTTAGGTAAGGTTAGGTTGGGTTACAAAATCACCCCGAAGGGTTCTCCTTTGTCGTAGCGGGGGGCTTAGTAACCGTGGCCGTCACCCACGGCGAAGCTAAGAGGAACCCAAATGGCCGGCCTAAGGCGCTCTGAGGCCGGCGAAAACCGCTCGGGTGGGCTCGTAACGAGCTCGCCTCGGAAGCGTGTCTGGGCGGACTGCTGGGGGCGGAAGTGGCGGAGCAGGCCGCCTTCCCGCGCCTCGTAGCCGAGGCGGAGTCGCGGAGGAAGATGTCGGTGTTGCGTTGCCGCTCTCCTATCTCGCGACTCAACGAAGAGTCGCACCGCATGATGCGAAAGTGGTGAGACCGCGGGGAAGAAGTGTCGGTGTTTCGTTGCCGCTCCACATCCTCCGCGGCCGGAACGTAGTCGGCAGTGGAGCCGCAGACCAGATCCCACCGCAAGGGGCTGGGTTGGCCCCAGTGCTTTCCTGGCCCCTTGGCCTCTGGAAGGCGGACTCGGGGAGTCAAGACACTACAGAAGGAGGCCGAGTTGGAAGGGTACGTCCATGTTCCGGCGCGCCTTGCAGGAAAGAGGGTGGAGAGAGGGGATGTCTCCCCGAAGGAGGGAGCCGGCTTGCCGGCCAGCGCAGGCACGGGGTCGCGGGGTGTGCGAAAGCGTTCCCGTGGCCACCATACGCGACGAAGGTGGAGACACCATGGGGTTTTAGTCGGTGCGAGTCCGGCGCAACCACCTTTGCCCCACCGAAGGCGCGGGTATGCGTAAGGCATTTCCCGCATGTAAAAAAAAAAAAAAAAGGTTAAGGTTGGGTTGCAAATCCACAGCCCTTTGGTCGGGCATAAGAATGGGGCCAAAAGGTACCCCTGCCTGTCGTACAAGGCGACTAAAGGGGATTTCGGGTTCGCGGGTGGTCAGGGTGGGGGCTCTGACCGCGAAGCACAGGCACCAGGAAGGACGGCAACTCGTAGTGGTCTCGAGGTGCCGTAGCCTGAGGAGGTGCGAGGGGAGGTCTGACCTCCCCAGGGACGTGTTCAGGCACCGTGCAGAGGCACCGGTGCGTTTGTGGAGGTCCAGGGCCCCTCTAAATGCCGAGGATGACCACCGGGGGTTTTAGTGGTTAGGAATACCACATAGCCTGTCTCTCCCCAGGAGGCAGGGTATCAACGGGCTGCGGCAGCAAAAAAAAAAAAAAAGGTTACAAAATCCCAGCACGAAAACGAGACATGAAAATTTTGCAAATGGAATAAAGTACGTAGTATGGAAACTAAAATAACTGATTACAACTAGACTAGAAATGGCCTAAATGCGGCGCAGGATGACTGTCTAACGATTACACTGAACAAATGCTACAACAAAAACCAATTTGGAATGCTTAAGACTCTAATACACAAAGATATAGGTGGTTAGGGTTAGAGTTAGGTTAGGTTAGGTTCCCCGAATCGGGGAAAGGCAATAAAGGCCGAGGTGTGCATTGGGAACTGAGTGGCGATACGTCGTTCTCAGTGCCCAATGCGCGGAGTGGAGTTGCATTTCTCCTTGATCAAAGTATCCGGGGAAAGGCAACAAAATGAGGGTGTGCATTGGGAACTGGTGGCGATACGTCGTTCTCAGTGCCCAATGCGCGGAGTGAAATTGCATTTCTCCTTGATCAAGTAATCGGGGAAAGGCAACAAAATGAAGGTGTGCATTGGGAACTGGTGGCGATACGTCGTTCTCCAGTGCTCAATGCGCGGAGTGGAATTGCATTTCTCCTTGATTTCTGTATCCGGGGAAAGAGCATAAATGATGGTGGGTATTGGGAACTGGTGACGATATATCGTTTCCAGTGCCTAATGCTCATAGTGGAGGACGGAGGCTCAGTGTGCACTCACCTGCCGCCGGGCATTCCAACCGTCCAAACTGGGGGTTACGTCGGCTCCCAGCGCGCCGTAACCCGCTGTACTCTCTTCAAGGACCCCAGCGTTGACGGTGTAAGGGTACCACGTCGAAGTGCAACGGAACGGAGGCTTATGGTAGCCCGGCCCGCGAGGAAGGATCACTCTATAAACCGAACAGCGAAGTGCTAAAACCTGTGGGTACCAGGCGACCCCACAGTATGTAGCCTTGTCTCTGGAATAGGCGTCACTTGGCCCGGAGACCGACATTTTATTTCGTCCTGACTCGTGGGAATTATCATGGAAAATTCACAAAACCAAGAGAGGAGGAGACTTAGCGATAAGTGCTGAGTCCGCTAATAGCAATTAGCCGGCCGGTAACATCTGGGGCCAAAATAGCGGAGGAGTAGCCGTGTCGCGGGAGCAGTAGTCCCAGCACGAGACAGACGGGGCGATTCATTGCGCCCCAGCACGCCTGCTAGTCTGGGCGGCGAGCGATGGCAACAGGTCGGATGCGTGCTCACTTATCCGCAACTTCGGAGGTGTGGCGAAGACGGGAAGAAAGAAGGGCCAAGCCTGCAACGGTGGCGGCCGATAGAATTCAGGCGGTCGCAGCTGTAGCCACAGACTCGGAAGGCGCAGATGGAGGACGAGGAGGATTTGGGACCCTACTGTGGCCCAGTCAAAACCAGGGCGAAGGGTAGCTTCAAAACCCGCCGATTTGGAGCGGGAGATGGAAGGCATGTCGACCATGGACCTGGATGCTTGCATCGGTCCAGTCTACGGCAGTCGACAAAGGTTGCCGGTGGTCCGGCAATTTGAAGGGCACATTTGTGCATAGCCTGCGGGTGGCGGCCAGGATGGTCAGAGGCAGCCACCGCGGAACTGGCGCGGAGGTCTCCCAGCCACCAACTGTCGAGAAGGTTGGAGCGTGAGAACTCGGGCTTCGCTCCCCAGTTGACCGGGCTCTCGACCAGGGCGAGGGAGCTATCGGAAGAGCTTAGTGCCCTCCGAAAGTGGGGAACCTCCAGGCGGCCATTCCTCCCACCTCGTGCAGAGCTCCTGGCACCCCGAAATCCGGGGCGCGTGGACGATGGGCTCATGGGCGGTTGGGGGCTCTCATTGACGCGAGGTTGGCTGCGCTGAGGCCAAGATCTTCCCGGAGAGGGCGGCGGCCTCGGGAGTGCAGCCGAGGAGAAACTTCCGCAGTGACACGCTACCACTGCCACAGCCGGTGCGGTAGCACCATCGCACTCGCGGAAGGCTAAGAAGAAGCCTTCTCACCCTCCGGTGGCTGAGCTGCCTCCAGTGGCGACACCGAGGCCACTGATGGAAGGTACCCGCAGCACATCGTGGGCTGGGTTGCTAAAAGCCTAAAAGCCTAAGGCCCAGCGGCCAGCGGCCGCGGCCACCAAGGCGAAAACAGTCAGGGCGAAGCTCATACGCACTCCGTCCTCGGCTGCCGTGACGGTGACGCTGCCGACTGGCTCCTCCACCACTTACGCAAAAGTGATGGAAGTAGCCAAGTCGAAAACAAAACTGGCGGACATAGGCATCGAGACTGTCCGCCAAAAACGGGCTGTGACCGGTACTCCTTTGGAGAGATCAGCGGTCCTGATTACGCTCGAGGGCGGATGGTCTCGCGACCAGAATGCAGAGGTCCTTTCAAATGGACGTCGAATTGGCCGCCCGGTAGTGGGCGGCCTACGCGTGAAGGACCTCGATGATGCCGTCAGCCGAGCGAGGTCGCGGCAGCGTGGCCGAGCCGGAGGGTGTTCGGTGGAGGACGTTAAAGGTCCGGAGGGTCCACGAACACCCATGCGTATGGGCACGTGCTGGGTGCGGTGCCCCGCGGCGGCAGTGCGAAAAATTGGTGACCGCTGGGCGCGTACGCGTGGACTGGGGTTCTGCTGGGGTGGAACTCTTAGACCCCCAGGCATGCACTGCTTCCAGTGCCTGGAGAAGGGGCACGTTGGTAGCGGTGCCTAACCAGGTGAACCGGAGCACGCGCTATTACGCTTGTGGAGGAAACCGGGCACAGGGCCAAGGAGTGCAGGCGCCTGCACTCAAATGTCCACTGTGCTCGGACCTGGGGCTGCCCTCTAACCATCGTCTTGGTAAGAGGTGCGCCCCCACACAAATCAGGGAGAAAAACATCTTCTCCTGCCTCCACAAGCGCAGCCGTAGTCCAGCGGCGCCGCCGCAACCCGAGCTGCTCGAGGCATGGAGAAGGTCTCTCTCTGAGGTCGGGCTCTGAAGAACCTCTTCGCACCTCAAGGTCCTTCAGAGCAACCTAAACCACTGCCACCGGTACTCCGGCATTTATTTATGCAGACCGTTGCGGGTGGACCGCTGGCATGCTCTTGAGCCCTATGCCGTGCTGGACCACCCTCACTGGTTCGGTGATGACTGGGTTCGTGGCGATCTACTGGGGGTGGTGAGGGTGTCCCCACCCTGCTCCCTGTGGGAAGGGTCAGGGCTTCCGTTGCAGTGCAATGGGGCACCCTGGCCATAGTTAGCTGCTACGTCTCTCCCGCGAGGTCACTCGCCGACTACGAGGTGTACCTGGACGAGGTGGCACTCTGCGTTCGCAGGTGCCTCCCTCGTCCGTCGATATCTGGAGACTTCAACGCCCACTCCGGGCGTGGGGAATCCCAGAACAGTCCGAGGGGAGGAACGGTGATGGAATGGGCGGCTGGATTGGACCTCCGACTGGCAAATCGGGGTCCGTGAGCCACATGCGTGCGGTGGCAGAAGTCGGTCGTGGACCTTACATGGGCGACTCCGCTGCGGCTCGCCACTGTCGGACTGGCGGGTTGCAGAGGAGGTGGTCACGCTTTCCGACCACCGCCGCATTGTGTTCGATCTTGCAATCCGCCGCCCGGCGGGACTCCAGCCGCCTAGAAGGCAGCCACACGCGACGTTGGTGTCTCAAGCAGCTAGACCGAAGACTGCTCGGGGCCGCCGCCAACGTCGCGATATGGCCAAGCGCCGAAGAGATTTCCCGTCCGATCCGGATGTGGAAGCAGGCTGGTTTCGGGACACGATGACGCGTATTTGTGACGCGTCGATGCCCCAGACCGGTCGCCCCAAGCGCGGGGCGGTGTACTGGTGGTCGGCAGAGATCGCGAGCCCGAGCAATCTGTTTGCGGAGCCGCTGCCAGTACACCAGAGCGAAGGGAGACGAGAGCGAGCTCCAAATTGAAATAGCCAGACTCTACGAAGGGCGTATCGAGCAGCCACAAAAGGCGTTGCAGGTAGCCATCTGCAACGCCGGGTCTCAGTCCTGGGAACGGCTCCTGGAGGGACTCAACGAGGATCCGTGGGGGCGTCGTGGCTATCGAGATGGTGCTAGGTAAGCTCCGTCTGGATGCCCCGGTGACGAGAGCCTCGATCCGGCCCTTTTGGAAGGTGATCAGCTCGCTCTTTCCGGAGGGCAGGTCAAATCCCTCAGTCCACCCCAATCTTCGTGGGGTGGAGAAAGAGATGGGGGTGACCGAGCTGGACCGAGCTGTGAGCGCTTGAAGGCCGGAACGCAACGCCAGGACCCGACAAGGAATTCCCGGTCGTGTCTGGGTGTTGAGTCTGGCTACCCTAGGGGAACAGGTTGAGGCAGCTGTTCACCAGCTGCCTCCATGCTCCTCGTTCCCTAGGGCCTGGAAAGAAGGCCGACTGGTCCTCTTGAAGAAGGCAGACAGAGTCTGGGTCTCCCTCTGCGTACCGTCCCACATATGCCTGTTGGACGAGGCGGCAAGTTATTCGAGAGAATTCTTGCCGCCCGTCTCAGCAGGCATCTGTCGCGTGTCGGTCCCGATCTCGCCGATAGCAGTTCGGTTTCAGGCAGGAGCGTTCCACCATCGACGCAGTTATGTGCGTCCGCTCCCTCGGAGCAGGCTATGTCCCGGGGTGGAGTGGCGTTGGCGATTAGCCTGAACATCGTCAACGCCTTCAACTCCGTGCCTGGGACGCGATTGGGGGGCACTCGTACACCGCCGTTGGTTCCTGCAGCGTGATCGCGGACTACTTGCGCGGTAGTACATCTTCATACATGGACCGAGACGGTACGAGGATCGGAGGGAGATCAGTGTGGGGTTCACAGGGGTGGTGCTGGGCCGGTACTGTGGAATCTCGCCTACGACTCTGTTCTGGTGAACTCCCCGCTGGCGTTAATGTTGTCTGCTATGCGGACGACACGTTGGTGGTCGCCAGCGGGGACTCCTTCGAAGGACCAAGGGCTCGCCGAGCAGGGCGAAATCGTCGTCGCCAAAGTCCACGAGTTGGGACTGGAGGTAGCCTCACAAGACCGAGGCGCTATGGTTCCACAAACTGCCGCGGAGCAGGGAACCACCCGACTCGTGCGTCCGAGTAGGTGGGTCTGAAGTCCAGAGTGGGGCGGAACATGAAGTACTTGGGCCTCCTCTGGACAGTCGCTGGGGCTTCGAAGAGCATTTCGAGCGCCTAGTCCCCGGATCGAGAGGGTAGCGGGTGCTATGCACAGTTTGCTGCCCAATCTCGGGGACCGAGGGAGAAGTTCGCCGCCTCTATGCCGGGGTCGTACGATCCGTAGCCCTGTACAGGGCGCCCGTCTGGGCGAGGCTGGCCATCCGACGCTGTAGGACTAAGATCTACAGCGTCCAGCGTAAGGATAGCCATACCCGGGTCGATACGGACGAGGGTATCGTTTGAGGCGGCGACAATCTGGCTCGCTTTCCACCTCTGGATATACTGGCGGACATGTGGACGCGAGGTGTATCACCGAATTCGCGTCCTACGCCAGAGCGATGGCGAGCCAGAAGAGGCGCTCGATAGTGGTGAAACGGCAGGAACGACGTATCGCGTTCGCGACGTGGCGCGCACGGCTCGGTGAGGGGTATGCGCGCAAACGCGTCGTCGAAGCATTCTACCGGTCTTCCGAAACCTGGATGCAGCGACGAGGAGAAGACTCACCTACAGACTTACGCGGGTGATCACCGGGCATGGATGCTTCGGTGATTACCTGTGGCAGAATCGATCATGAGCGACGGCGAATTGCTTCCACTGTGGCGGCAACGACCGAGACTCCGCATCGCACACGCTCGCGGCTTGCCCGGCGTGGGAAGACGAGCAGCGGGTCTTGGTCGGCCACATCGGACGGAACCTGTCCCTGCCAACGGTCGTGTCGGCGATGCTGAGCGAGAACCGGCGTGGAGGGCCGTAGCCTCCTTCTGCGAACCGTAATGGTCGAAAGAGGCTGCCGAGCGGGATAGAGGACCGATCACGCCGGAGACGGGGCGACGTGGCGCTCGCGCTGCCTCGTCACGGCGCCCTCAGTGATCTACCGTAAATGGGGCCTACGGGTTGCTGACGATCAGGTGGGCTCCGACCGTCCAGTAATAGCGACCCAGAGGAGGACGACGGCACGACGTGGTACCGTGTCGTCGTGATAGTTCCGCGAGGTTCTGGGGGTGCGATCTTCACGCGCCCGGGACAGACTATCAGCGAAGCGCAGAGTTGCGGTTGCGTTCGCACGGGATCCGCGACCCCTCGCGAGCGTTAGTGGCGACTTTCACCGTGGGGTTTTAGTCGGTGCGAGTCCGACACCAACCCGCCCTTGCCCCGAGAGGGCGGGTATGCGTAGGCATTTCCCCACGCAAAAAGGTTCCCCGAAGGGTTCCGCTTTGTCGTAGCGGGGGCTTAGTAACCGTGGTGTGGAGTTAACCACGGTGAAGCTAGAAGGAACTTAAATGGCCGGCCTAAGGCGCTCTCTAAAGGCCGGCCCGAGGGCATTCCGCTCCGGGCGGGCTGGAGCTGGAAGCCCGCGGATGCGTGTCGGTGGGCTGCGGGGTGCGGATGGACAGGCGAGGCCGTCTTACGCACCATCCGCAACCAGGCAGAGATCGAGATGGGGTGGCGGTGCGGGGACTGTCTAGACCGGTACCGCGCATCGCCCCCAACCTCCGCATCGAGATGGAGTCGCGGAGGGAGGGCCGAATATCTCCCCATCCCTCCGCGACTCAAGCGGGGTCGCACCGCTGATGCAGCCGTGGTGGGCCCGCGAGTTCAGTGGAAGTGTTGGTTGATCCTGCCGCTCTCCCTGTCCTCCGCGGCCGAACATTGGTCGGCAGCGGGTGCCTAGATCCGCCGCAGGGGAGCTGGGGTTTGCTGTGCTCCTGGCTCCCATGGCCTCTGGGGGCGGACTCGGGAGTCCCGCTTCCCACCTGAAGGAGGCCGAGTTGGAGGAGCGCGTCCGTGTTCCCGGCGCGCCTGAAGGGGTGGAGAGGAGATGTCCTCCCCGGAGAAGGGGCCGGTTTGCCGGCCAGCGCGCAGAGCAGGGTCGCGGAGGTGTGCAGCGTTCCGTGGCCCTCCCATACGCGACGAAGGTGGAACACCATGGGGTTTTAGTCGGTGGAGTCCGGCATAGCCACCCTGCCCCAGAGTGGGTATCGCGTAGGCGATTACATGTAAAAAAGGTTATGTTAGGCTACAAAATCAGAACGAAAAACGAAGAAGTGAAATTTTACAAATGGGATAAAATTACGTAATTATGGAAACTAAAAATAGCAGTTAAGAACCAGACTGAAATGGCTAAATGCGGCACCCAGGATGACTGTATAACGATTACACTAAACAAATGCTGCGACAAAACCAATTTGGTCGCCCAAGACTCTATTTAAAGATGGGTGGTTAGGCTGGGTTAGGTTGGGTTATGTTGGACTGCAAAATCAGCACGAAAAGATGAAGAAATGAAGAGATTTTACGAATGGAATAAAGGTACGTAGTTATGGAGCTAAAAGAACTGATTAGAACAAGACTGGAAATGGCTAAATGCGGCACTTGGGATGACTGTCTAACGATTACACTAAACCGTGCTACAACAAAAATACACTTTGGAGATGCTTAAGACTCCTAATGCAAGATAGAGATTGGTTAAGGTTAGGTTAGGTAAGGTTATGTTCCCCAGAAAGGGTTCTGCTTGTCGTAGCGGGGGGCTTAGTAACCGTGGCTTGGTCACCACGGTGAAGCTAAGAGGAACCCAAATGGCCGGCCTAAGGCGCTCTGAAAGCCAGCCCGGGTAACCATCGGGTGGAAGCTCTTTGTGAGCTAACCTCGGATGCGTGTCAGGCGGGCTGCTGGGGCGGATGTGGCGGAGCGGGCCGTCTTTCCGCCCTCGGTAGCCGAAGTCGCGGAGTGTCAGTGTTTGTTGCCGCTCTCCTATCCTCCGCGACGACTCGAAGCAGAATCGCACCGCGTGATGCGGCTGTGGTGGGCCGTAGCGGGGAAGAGAGTGTCGGTGTTTCGTTGCCGCTCTCCCTGTCTCCGCGCGGCCGAACATCGGTCGGCGGGCCGCAGACCAGATCCACCCGCAGGGGGCTGGTTGACGGTGCTCCTGGCCCCCATGGCCTCTGGGGGCAGTTCCGAAGTCCGTTCCCACCTACAGAAGGAGGAGCCGAGATGGAAGGCGCGTCCGTGTTCCGGCGCGCCTTGCAGGAAAGAGGGGTGGAGAGGGGATGTCCTCCCGGAAAGGAGAGCCGGCGCCGGCAACGCAAACGGTCGCGGAGGTAATGCAGCGTTGTAACACCATACGCGACGAGGTGCGGGGCCACCATGGGGTTTTGAATCGGTGCGAGTCCGACATAACCTTGCTACAGGAGTGGGTATCGTAGGCATTTCCCCATGTAAAAGGTAAGGTTATGTTGGGCTGCAAAATCCAGCACGAAAGAGTAATGAAGAAATGATAATTTTTTACCGATGGAATAAGAATGCGTAATTATGAAACTAAAATTAAACAGATTAGAACTAGACTAAGAAATGGCCTAAATGCGGCGCCAGGATGACTGTCTAACGATTACACTTCAAACAAATGCTACAACGAAAACATATTTGGAATACTAGGAACTCTAATGCACAAGATGAGGTGGTTAGGTTAGGTAAGTTGGGTTACGTTATGTTGTTTCTAGAAATCAGCACGAAAATGAAGAAATAGAAAATTTTTACAAATGGAATAAAATTACGTAATTATGGAAACTAAAAATAACAGATTAGAACTAGACTGAAATGTAAACTCAAATAGAAGCGCAGGATGATAAACGATTACATAAACAAATGCTGCAACAAAAACCAATTTGGAATGCTAAAGACTCTAATGCACAAGATAGAAGTGGTTAGGTTAGGTTAGGTTAGGTTACGTTCCCCGAGGGTTCTCGCTTTGTCGTAGCGGGGGCTTGAAAGTAACCGTGGCGGTCACCACGGTGAAGCTAAGAGGAACCCAAATGGCCGGCCTAAGGCGCTCTGGGAGCCGGCCCGGGTATGCTCGGTGCGATGAGCTAACGGATGCGTGTCGGTGGACTGCTGAGGGGCGGATGTTGCGAAGACGGGCCGCTGCTCCCGCCCTCAGTAGCCGAGGGCCGGAGTCGCGGAGAGGAGAGGAGTGTCGGTGTTGCGTTGCCGCTCTCCTATCCTCCCGCGGCTCAAAGCGGGGTGCACCGCATGATGCGGCTGTGGTGGGGCCGCGGGGGAAAAGAGGAGTGCCGGGTGTTTCGTTGCCCGCTCTCCTGTATCCGCGGCCGAACATCGGTCGGCAGTGGAGCCGCAGACCAGATCCGCCACCTGGGGGGCTGGGTTTGGCAGGTGCTTTCCCTGGCCCCACTTGGCCTCTGGGGGCGGACCAGGGGAGTCCGTTTCCCTACAGAGGAGGCCGAGATGGAAGGCGCGTCCGTGTTCCGGCGCCTTGCAGAAGGTGGAGAGGTATGTCCTCCCCGAAGGAGAAGGCCGGCTTGCCGGCCAGCGCGAGCTGAGGTCGCGGAGGTGTGCGAAAGCGTTCCAGCCAACCGCCATACGCGATGAAGGGGAGGAACACCATGGGGTTTTGGTCGGTGCAGGTCCGACGCCGGCCACCGCCCCCGCAGGCGTGGGTTATCGTGAAGCATTTCCCCATGTAAAAAAAAGGTTAGGTTACGTTTGCCCCCCGGGGTTCTCGGCTTTGTCGTGGCGGGGGCTTAGTGGCAATGGCTTCAGTCACCCGGTGAAGCTAAGAGGAACCCAAATGGCCGGCCCTAAGGCGCTCTGGCCAGCCCGAGGAGAACGCTCAGGTAGGCTCGTAACGAGCTCGCCTCAGGCGTGTCGGTGGGCTGCTGGGGGCGGAAGTGGCGGAGCGAGGCCGCCTTCCCCGCTCTCAGTAACCGAGGCGAGTCGCGGGGAGAGGAGTGTCGGTGTTGCGTGCCCGCTCTCCTATCCTCCGCGACTCAACGAGTCGCACCGCATGATGCGGCTGTAAAGTGCGGGGCCGCGGGGAAGAGGAATGTCGGTGTTTCGTTGCCGCTCTCCTGTCCTCCCGCGGCCGAACGTGGTCGGCAGTGGAGCGCAGACCGAATCCTACCAGGGGAGCTGGAGTTGGCAGGTGCTTTCCTGGCCCCATGGCCTCTGGGGGCGGACTCGGGGAGTCCGTTTCCCACCCTACAGAGGAAGGCCGAGATGGAAGAGCGCGTCCGTGTTCAGCGCGCCTTGCTGAAGAGTGAAGGGAGATGTCCTCCCCGGAGAAGAGCCCGTTTTGCCGGCCAGCGCGGAAATGAGAACCGGAGGTGTGCGAAAGCGTTCCCGTGGCCTACCATACCGCGGCAATTTGTTCCATGGGGTTTTAGTCGGTGCAGGTGTACATAACCCATCCCTTGCCCCGCGAAGTGGGTATGCGTAGGCATTTCCCCATGTAAAAAGGTTAGGTTACGTTTGCATTTACGAGACGAGTCGCGGAGGGGAGGTAGTGTATCTCCCCTTATCCTCCGCGACTCAAGCGAGAGTCGCACCGCTGATGCGGCCGTGGTGGGGCCGCGGGTTCAGTGGAGTGTGGTTGATCCTGCCGCTCTCTTCCTCCGCAGCCGAACGGTAGTTGGCGGCCGGAGCTATCCTGAATCCGCCGCAGGGGCTGGGAGTTTCCTGGCCTTGGCCTCTGGGGAGGCGGACTCGGGGAGTCCCGCTTCCCACCTGAAGAGGCCGAGTTGGAAGGTGCGTCCGTGTTCCGGCGCGCCTTGCAGGAAGAGGGTGGAGAGGGGTTGTCACTCCCCGAAGGAGGGCCGGCTTGCCGGCCAGCGCAGGCGGGGTCGCGGAGGTGTGCGAAAGCGTTCCCGTGGCCCCGCCGCCGCCGCAGCGAAGAGTGGGAGCACCATAGGGTTTAGTCGGTGCGAGTCCGACATAACGCTTGCCCCCGCAGGAGACGGGTATGCGTAGGCATTTCCCCATGTAAGAGTTAGGTTACGTTTCCGTTTACGTTTAAAGTACGTTACAAAATATTACGTTAAAAAAAAAGGTTATGTTAAGGCCCCAAGGGTTCCCGCTTTGTCGTAGCGGGGGGCTTAGCCGACCGTGGTGTGGAGTTAACCACGGTGAAGCTAAGAGGGCAAATGGCCGGCCTAAGGCGCTCTAAGGCCAGCCCGAGGAGGCTGCTCCGGGCGGGCTGGAGCTGGAGCCCACCCTGGATGTGTCGGTGGGCTGCGGGGTGCGGATGGACGGAGTGAGGCCGTCTTACGCTGCATCACGGCAGGCGGAGTCGGGAATGGGGTGGCGCGGACTGGTGGCAGGTACCGCGCGTCGCCCTGACCTCCGCATCCGGATGGAGTCGCGGAGAGGGGAGGGTAGTGTATCCCCATCCTCCGCGACTCAAGCGGGGGTCGCACCGCTGATGCGGCCGTGGTGGGGCCGCGGGTTCAGTGGAGTGTTGGTTGATCCTGCCGCTCCTCCCTGTCCTCCACTTGTGGTGGCGGGAATGCTACCAGATCCGCCGCAGGGGCTGGGTTTGCTGTGCTTTCCTGTCGCGGCGGCCTCTGGGGGCGGACTCCGGGAGTCGCTTCCCACCCTACAGAAGGGAGCCGAGTTGGAGGGCGCGTCCGTGTTCCGGCGCGCCTTGCCTGGAAGAGGGTGGAGGGAGATGTCTCCCGGAGGAAAGGGCGGTTTGCCGGCCAGCGCGAGCGGGTCGCGGAGGTCGATGCGAAAGCGTTCCCGTGGCCCCGCCATACGCGGCTGGTGGAACACCATGGGGTTTTAGTCCGGTGCGGTCGAGCGCAACCACCCTTGCCCCCGCAGAAGTGGGTATGCGTGATTTTCCCCATGTAAAAGGTTACGTTCCCCCGAGGGTTCTCGCTTTGTCGTGGCGGGGGCTTAGTAACCATGACCTAGTCTGCAGTGAAACTAAGAGGAACCCAAATGGCCGGCCCTAAGGCGCTCTGAGGGGCCGGCCCGAGTCTTTGCTCAGGTAAGGCTCTTTATGAGCTAACCTCGGATGCGTGTCGGTGTTCTTCGAGGCGGATGTGGCGGAGCAGGGCCGTCTTTCCCGCCCCTCAGTAGCCGAGGGGCGAGTCGCGGAGGGAGAGGAGCCTGTCTCCCCGCGACTCAGGCTGAGGAGTCGCAGCGCATGATGCGGCTGTGGTGGGGCCGCGGGGAAGAGGTGTCGGTGTTTCGTTGCCGCCATGCCTTCGCAGCCGAACATCGGCGGTGGAGCCACAGACCAGATCCGCCACCAGGGGCTGGAGTTAACCGTGCTCCTGGCCCCATGGCCTCTCAGAGGCAGAACCGGGGAGTCGTTTACAAAGGAGAGCCGGATAGGCGCGTCGTATTCCGGCGCCTTGCAGAAGAGGGTGGAGAGGGATATACTGAAGAGATGGCGCCCGTGGCAAACGGGGTCGCGGAGGTGTGCGAAAGCGTTCCCGTAACCCGCCATACGCGACGGTGGAACACCGTGGGGTTTTAGTCGGTGCGAGTCCGACGCCAACCCACCCTTTGCAGAGTGGTTATGCGTAGGCATTTCCCCATGTAAAAAAAAGTTGGGATTTACGTTGTGTTGGGCTACAAAATCAGCACGAAAAATGAAGAAGTGAAATTTTACAAATGCAGGTCAAAATAGCATGATTATGAAACTAAAATAACTGATTAAATTGGGCAGGTGTACAAATGCGGCGCAGGACGACTGTCTAACGATTACACTAAATGGAAATGCTGCAACAAAAACCAATTTTGGAATGCTTAAGACTCTAATGAACAAGATAGGGTGGTTGGTTGGTTAGGTTAAGGTTAGGGTAGGTTATGTTGGGCTACAAAATCTGGCACGAAAACGAAAGTAGAATTTTTTACAAATGGAATAAAAGGTACGTAGTGAAACTAAAATAACTGATTAGAACTAGACTAGAAATGGCCTTCTAAATGCGTACCAGGATGACATCCTAACGATTACACTAAACAAATGCTACAACAAAAACCAATTTGGAATGCTTAAGACTCTAATGCACAAAAGATAGGAGGTGGTTAGGTTAGGTTAGGTAAGGTTATGTTAGGAGGATATTACATACAGGGTCGTACGAGGATACCGCACAGTATCGTTCCAGAGGCGAGCGACGATCACGAAACAAACCGCACTCTGGATACCACTGGCGGACATGGACGCGAGGGTGTATCACCGGATTCGCGTCTACGCCGGAAGGCGGTGGTGGCGAGCCAGAAGAGAGGCGCTCGGGCAAACAAGCAGCAGGAACGACGTATCGCATTCCGCGACGTAGCGCGCAAGGCTCACGAGGAGCAGAATGCGCGCAAACGCGTCAAATGGAGCATTCCTGCCGGTCTTCGAAACCTGGATGCAGCGAGCGAGAGGAAGACTCACCTACAGACTTACGCAGGTGATCACCGGGCACGGTTGCTTCGGTAAATTACCTGTGTAGGAATCGATCGCGAAGGCGGCAGCGGAGTTACTTCCACTGTGGCGGCAACGACCAAGACTCCGCATCACTTACACGCTCGCCGCTTGCCCGGCGTGGAAGCCGAAGCGGCGGAGTCTTCAGTCGTCGCTGTCAGACGGAACCTGTCTGCCAGCGAATCGTGTAACGTGCTGCGGGGAATCGGCGTGGAGGGCCGTAGCCTCCTTCCTGCAGAGACCGTAATGGTCCGAAAGGAGGCTGCCGAGCAGGACAAGAAGAGGATCGATCCTGCTCCGGAGACGGGGCCGACGCGGCGCTCGCGCGCCTCGTCACGGCCCTCCTATCGTGATCCCCTACCGTAAACGGGGCCCTACGGGTCGCTGACGATCAGTGGGGGCTCCGACCGTCCAACGACCCCAGCGGGGAGGTTGACGGCACGACGTGGTACCGTGTCGTCGTGATACCGGATTCAATGAGGAGTTCTGGGGTGCGATCTTCACGCGCCCCGGGACGAGCTATCCCAGCGAAGCGCAGAGTTGCGGTTGCGTTCTTTTGAAGTCCGCGACCCCTCGCGAGCGTTATGTGGCGACCACCGTGGGGTTTTAGTCGGTGCAGGTCCGGCATAACCCGCCCTTGCCCCCGCGAGTCGGGTATGTAAAGCATTCCCCACGCAAAAAAAAAAAAAAAAAAAGGTAAGGTTATGTTGAGCTGCAAATCAGCACGGCAGAAGAAATGAAAATTTTTACAAGGATAAGAATGCAGTATGGAAACTAAAAATAACTGATTAGAACTAGACTAGAAATGGCTTAAATGCGAAGCGCAGGATGAAACATCTCACGATTACACTAAACAAATGCTACAACAAAAACCAATTTGGAATGCTTAGACTCTAATGCACAAAGATAGAGGTGGTTAGGTTAGGTTAAGTTCAGTTTAGGTCCCCGAAGGGTTCCAACTTTGTCGTAGCCAGGGGGCTTAACAACCACCGTGGTATGGAGTTAACCACGAGTGAAGCTAAGAGGAACCCAAATGGCCAGCCTAAAGGCGCTCTAAGGCCGGCGAACGCTCCGGGCGGGCTGGAGCTGGAGCCCACCCTGGATGCGTGTCGGTGGGCTTACTGCAGGTGCGGATGGACGGAGTGAGTTCGTCTTACGCACCATCCGCAACCGAGGCGGAGTCGGGGAATGGGGTGGCGGTGCGAGGACTGTTAGCATCGGTACCGCGCATCGTCGCCCCACCCTCGCATCGAGACGGAGTCGCGGAGGGAGGGTGAATGTCTCCTCCGCGACTCAAGCGGGGTCGCACCGCTGATGCGGCCGTGGTGAGACCGCGGGTTCCGGTGGAGTGTCGGTTGATCTGCACTCTCCCTGTCCTCCGCAGCCGAACATTGGTTGGCAGCGGAGCCTAACACCGATCCGCCGCAGGGGCTGGGTTTGCTTTCTAACTCGGCTCCCCGCGCATGGCCTCTGGGGGCGGACTCGCGAAGTCCGTTTCCCACCTACAGGAGGCCGGGCCGGAAAAGCGCGTCCGTGTTCCGGCGCGCCTGCTTGCAGAGAGGTGGAGGGGATGTCCTCCCCGAGGAGGGCCGGCTTGCCGGCTAGCGCAGGCAGGATACAGGTCGTAAAGCGTTCCGTAACCCCGCCATACGCGACGAAGATTGGAACACCATGGGGTTTTAGTCGGTGCAAGTCCGACATAGCCTGCCTTGCAAAGTGGGTATGCGTAAAGGCATTTCCCCATGTAAAAAGGTTCGGTTTAGGTTCCCCCGAAGAGATTTCTCGCTTTGTGTCGCGGGGCTTAGTAACTTTCGTGGCATGGTCACCACGGTGAAGCTAAGAGGAACCCAAATGGCGGCTAAGGCGCTCTGAAGACCGGCCCGGTGGCTTCGCTTTGGTGGGCTCTTTGTGAGCTAACCTCGGATGCGTGTCAGTGAACTGCTGGGGGCAGATGTGGCGGAGCAGGTAGGCCCGCCCTCAGTAGCCGGGGCGGAGTCGCGGAGGGAGTGTCGGTGTTTCGTTGCGCTCTCCTATCCTCCCGCGACTCAAGCGAGGAGTCGCACCATGATGATGCGGCTGTGTGAGTGGGGCCGCGGGGAAGAGGAGTGTCGGTGTTTCGTTGCGCTCTCCTGTCCTCCGCAGCCAGGTATGATCGGCAGTGGAGCCGCAGACCAGATCCACCACGGGGGCTGGGTTGGCTTGAATTAACTCCTGGCCCCATGGCCTCCTGGGGGCGGACTCGAAGTCCGTTTCCCACCTACAGAAGGAGGCCGAGGATGGAAGGCGCGTCCGTGTTCCGGCGCGTCTTGCAGGAAGTGGAGAGGGGATGTCACTCCCCGGGAGAACCGGCGCCCGACAGCGCAGGCAGGGTCGCGGAGGTGTGCCGAAAGCGTTCCCCTTAACCCGCCAGCGCGACGAAGGTGGAACACCATGGGGTTTAGTCGGTGCAAGTCGACATAACCCCTGCCCCCCGCAGATGGGTATCACGTAAGGCATTTCCCCATGTAAAAAGGTTAGGTTTAGGATAGGTTGATTTATGTTAAACTACATAATCGGCACGAAAAACGAAAGAAATGAACGATATTTTACAAATGGAATAAAATTACGTAATTATGAAGCAAAATAGCTGATTAGAACTGAACTAGAAATGAAACTATAAATGCGGCTGGGATGACTGCTCTACGATTACACTAAACAAATGCTACAACAAAACCAATTTGGAATGCTTAAGACTCTAATGCACAAAGATAGGAATTGGTTAAGGTTGAGTTTAGGTTCGGTTTAGGTTCTGAAGGGTTCCGCTTTGTCGTAGCGGGGGCTTAGTAACCGTGGTGTGGGGAGTTAACCACGGTGAAGCTAAGAGGAACCCAAATGGCCCGGCCTAAAAGGCGCTCTAAAAGGCCGGCCCGAGGCCGCTCCGGGCAGGTGGAGCTGGAGCCCACCCTGGATGCGTGTCCAGTGGGCTGCAGGGTGCGGATGTGATGGACAGGTAAGGGGCTTTTGTCTTACGCACCATCCGCAGCCAGGCGGAGTCGGGGAATGGGGGTGGCGGTGCGAGGACTGTGCCTGGTACCGCGCATCGTCGCCCCCACCCTCCCGCATCGAGACGGAGTCGCGGAGGAGAATGATGTATCTCCTATCCTCCGCGACTCAAGCGGGGGTCGCACCACTGATGCGGCCGTGGTGGGAGCCGCGGGTTCGGTGGAGTGCTGGTTGATCCTGCCGCTCTCCTGTCCTCCGCGGCCGAACGCGGTGGTCGGCGGCGGGCCTAACAGATCCGCGCGGGGGAGCTGGGAACTTTCCTGGCCCCATGGCCTCTGGGGGAGCGGATCGAGGAGTCGCTACCTAAAGGAAGGCCGAGTTGGAGGGGCGCGTCCGTGTTCCGGCGCGCCCTGCCGGGAAGGGGTGGAGGGAGATGTCACTCCCCGGAGAAGGGGCCGTCTGGTCGGCCGCGCAGGCGAGGTCGCGGATGTGTGCAGCGTTCCCGTGACCCGCCATACGCGACGATGGAGAGGAACACCATGGGGTTTTAGTCGGTGCAGTCCGACATAACCCATCCTTTACAAAGTGGTGTCAGGGCGGCCATGAAAAAGGAGTTCGGTTTAGGTTAGGTTGGGTTATGTGGGCTACAAATCATCACGAAAAACGAGAAGAAATGAAATTTTTACAAATGGAATAAAATTTCGTAATTATGAAACTAAAAATAAACAAGATTGAGAACTGAACTAGAAATGGCTAAATGCGGCGCAGGATGACTGTCTAACGATTACGCTAAACAAATGCTACTACAAAAACCAATTTGGAATGCTTAGACTCCTAATGCACCGGAATAGGGAATTGGTTGGGTTGAGTAAAGGTTAGGTTTAGGTTAGGTTAAGGATTGTGTTAGGCTTTCGAGAAATCAGCACGAAAAACGAAAAATTAAATTTTTTACAAATGAAAAGATTTCGTAATTATGGAACTAAAAATAACAGATTAGAACAAGACTAAATGGCCTAAAATGCGGCGCAGGATGACTTTACTAACGATTTTCACTAAACCGTGCAACAAAAAGCGAATTTTGAATGCCAAGACTCTAATGCACAAAGGGTAGAATTGGTTAGGTTAAGGTCCAGAGGAGGATGGCCGCACGGAGTCGTACGAGGATACCACACGGTATCGTTTGAGAGCGGCGACAATCCTGGCTCGCTTACCTCTGGATATACTGGCGGACATGGACGCGAGGGTGTATCACCAGTTCGCGTCCTACGCCAGAAACGGTGGTAGCGAGCCAGAGAGCTTATCGAAGGCGTAAACAGCAGGAACGGTATCGCATTCGCGACGTAGCGCAAGGCTCCGCGAGGAGCAGTATGCGCGCAAACGCGTCGTCGAACATTCCTGCCGGTCTTCGAAACCTGGATGCAGCGGCGAGAGGAAGGTACCGACTTACGCCAGGTGATCACCGGGCACGGTTGCTTCAGTGATTACCTGTGTAAGATCGATCACCGAACGACGGCATTGCTTCCGCACTGTGGCGGCAGCGACCGGAACTCCGCATCACTGCTCGCGCGGCGTGGGAAGCTGAGCGGCGGGTCTTGGTCGGTCTCAACCGTTCTCCCTGCTCCGGCAGTCGTGTCGGCGATGCTGCGCGGGGAATCGGCGTGGAGGCCGTAGCCTCGCTTCTGCGAGACCGTAATGGTCGAAAAGGAGGCTACCGAGCAGGACGAGGAACCGATCCTGCTCGGAGACAGGGCCGACGCGGCGCTCGCGCGCCGCATTCTATCGTGATCCCCTACCGTAAACGGGGCCCTACGGGTCGCTGACGATCGGAGTGGGGCTCCGACCGTCAATGAACGACGAGGACGACGGCGACGTGAACCGTGTCGTCGTGGTTCCGTGAGGGTTCTGGGGTGCGATGCTTCGCAGGACGTCATCCAGCGAAGCGCAGGGGTTGCGTTGCGTTCCCTGGAGATCCGCGACCCCTCGCGACGTTGGTGCTGACCCTGTGGGGTTTTAGTCGGTGCAGGTCCGACATAACCCGCCCTTGCCCCGCGAAGTGGGTTATGCGTAATTTCCCCACGCTAAAAAGGTTAGGTTTTAGGTTAGGTTAGGTTATGTTGACTCACAAAATCAGCACGAAAGCAGAAATTAGATTTTCTACAAGTGGAAAAATTTCGGCCAATTATGAAACTAAAATAACAAAAGATTAGAACAAGATGAAATGGCCTAAATGCGGCGCAGGATGACTTGCTGGTGCACTAAACAAATGCTACAACAAAAATAATTTGGACTGCTTAAGACTCTAATGCACAAAGATAAAGGTGGTTGGTTAGGTTAGGTTCAGTTTAGGTTGAGTTAAAGTTATATTAGGCTACAAAAGTGGCGTTGAAAACGAAGAAATAGAAATTTTTACAAATGGATAAAATTACGTAATTATGAAACTAAAATAACTGATTAAGAACTAGACTAGAGAGAGAGAATGGCTAGAAATGCGGCGCAGGATGACTGTCTAACGATTCCACTAAACAAATGCTACAACAAAAACCAATTTGGAATGCTTAAGACTCTAATGCACAAAGATAGAGAGGTGGTTAGGTTAGGTAAAAGGTTAAGGTTATGTTAGATACAAAATGGCACAACGAAGAAATGAATTTTTTACAAATGGAATAAGAGTACGTAATTATGGAAACTAAAATAACTGATTAGATTAGACTAGAAATGGCCTAAATGCGGCGCAGGATGACACAATAGCAATTACACTAAACAAATGCTAAACAAAAACCAATTTGGAATGCCAAGACTCTAATGCACAAAGATATAGGTGGTTAGGTTAGGTTAGGTTAGGTTAGGTTATGTTAGGCTACAAAATCGAGAACGAAAAAAACGAAGAAATGAAAATTTTTTACAAATGGAATAAGAGTACGTAATTATGAGAGCTAAAAATAACTGATTAAATTCTTAGACTAGAAATGGCCTAAATGCGGCGCAGGATGACTGTATAACATTACACTAAACAAATGCTACAACAAAAACCAAATTTAGGATCTTAAGACTCTAATGCACAAGATATGGGTGGTTAGGTAAGGTTAAGGTTGAGTTATCATTGGAGCTACAAAATCAGCACGAAAAATGAAAATAGAAAATTTTACAAATGGAATGAAATTACGTAATTATGGAAACTAAAAGAACTGGATTAGAACAAGACTAGGGAAATGGCTACGTACGGCAGGATGACTGTCTAACGATTACACTAAACAAATGCTACAACAAAACCACTTTAGATACTTAAGACTCTAATGCACAAGATAGGGGTGGTTAGGTAAAAGGTTGTAGGCTACATAATTAACTGAAAAATGAAGAAATGATAATTTTTACAAATGGAATAAAATTGCATGTTATGGAAACTAAAATTAATAGATTAGAATAGACTAGAAATGGCCTAAATGCGGCGCAGGATGACTGTCTAACGATTACACTAAACTTCAATGCTACAACAAAAACCAATTTGGAATGCTTAAGACTCTAATGCACAAAGATAGAGGTGGTTAGGTTAGGTTAGGTTCAGTTTAGGTTAGGTTAGAGATTATCGCTGGAGGCTACAAAGTGCTTTGAAGCGAAAATGAAATTTTTACAAATGGAATAAATTACGTAATTAAAACTAAAATAACTGATTAGAACTAGACTAGAAATGGCCTAAATGCGGCGCAAGGATGACTGTCTAACACGATTACACTAAACAAATGCTACAACAAAAACCAATTTGGAATGCTTAAGACTCTAATGCACAGGAATAAGTGGTTAGGTTAGGTAAGGTTAGAGTTATGTTAGGCTACTACAAATCAACACAAAAACGAAAATGAATTTTTTTACAAATGGAATAGTAAACATTATGAAACTAAAAAATAACTGATTAGAACTAGACTAGAAATGGCTAAATGCGGCACCCAGGATGACTGTATAACGATTACACTAAACAAATGCTACAACAAAACAATTTGGAATGCTTAAGACTCAATGCACAAAGATATAGGTGGTTAGGTTAGGTTGGGTTAGGTTGGATTATATTTAGAGCTACAAAATCAGAAGACAACGAAGAAATGAAAATTTTACCAAATGGAATAAAATTGCATGAGTATGAAACTAAAATAACTGATTAGAACTAGACTAGAAATAAGCTAAATACGGCTGGATGACAATATAACAGTTACACTAAACAAATGCTACAACAAAAATGTTTGAATGGCAGACTCTAATACACAAAATATAGGTGGTTAGGTAAAGGTTAGAGTTAGAGTTATATTTGAGCTACAAAATCAGCACACAGAAAAATGAAGAAATGAAAATTTTTACAAATGGGTCAAAATTACGTAATTATATGAAACTAAAAGAACTGATTAGAACAAGACTAGAAATGGCTAAATGCAGCGCAAGGATGACTGTCTAACGATTACACACTAAACAAATGCTACAACAAAAACCACTTTGGAATACTTAAGACTCTAATGCACAAAAGATAGAGAGGTGGTTGGTAGGTTATGTTAGGCTACCACCAAAATCAGCACGAAAAATGAAGAAATGATAATTTTTACCAAATGGAATAAAATTACGTAATTATGAAACTAAAATTAAACAGATTAGAACTAGACTAGAAATATATGGCCTAAATGCGGCGCAGGATGACTGTCTAACGATTACACTAAACAAAATACTACAACAAAAACTTCAATTTGGAGATACTTAAGACTCTAATGCACAAAGATAGAAATTGGTTACGGTTAAGTTGGTTAGGTTATGTTCCCCCAGGAAGAGTCCACTACTTCGCCCGGTCATTTGATCGATAGCCCTGCAGGGCGCCCGTATGAGTCACATCATTTCCCGCAGGCGTCACGTCACTTCTAGAAACAAAGCTCAACCGCTACAGCGGAGAAGTGGCCATCAGGATCGCACACCGAGATCGTACGATATCTTTTGAGGCAACCCACTGTCTAGCTCAGTTTCCACCACTGGACATCCTGGCGGAGATGGATGCCGGGTGTTTGCCCGCCTTCGTCTTCCCAGGTGGAAGCCGAAACCCCTGGATGCGGGCGAGGTGCGAGCAGAGACGCAGCGGGCGCTACCCGGGTGTGGCGAGAGCTCCAAGAGCCTCGTTTCTCGCGCCAGCGCACGGTCGCCTTGCTTTCTTGCCGAGCTTCAGCTGGCTGCAGCAGGAAAGAGGTGCACGTCACCTTCCGATTAACGCAGGCACTCACTGGGCACAGGTGTTTCGGTGAGTACCTGAACAGGAGCCGGACGCGAATCGACAACGCAATGCCACCACTGTGGTAGGGACGGGATTCCACAGCACCGCCGGAAGTGCCCCTGCGTAGGAAGTCCGGCGACGGATCCTGGTCCAGAGGATCGGGCAGATCTCTCTCCGCCAGTCGCAGTAGCGGCTGCGCTGGCAGATAAAAGGCGCGTGGAAGGCGCTGGTCTCCTTCTGTGAAACCGTCATGGTACAGAAGAGGAGACCGCCGAGCATGATCGGGAGAGGGCCGATCCCGCTCGGGAGATGGCGACGCAGGGCGAGTGGCAACGAACACCAGCCCGTCAGCCTTTAGTCCCGGCATAAGAATAGGAGCTAAAGAGTACCCTGCCTGTCGTACAAGAGCGACTAAAGAAAGGGGACTTCGGAGTTCGCAGGTGATCGGTGGGGGCTCTGACCACCCGGGAAGTGGACCCAGGAAGGACGGCAACTCCAGGTGATTCCGGGGATTTTCCATGCCGCACCGCAGGGGCACCTAGGGGAGGGTTTCACTCAGGGATGTGCTCCAGAGCACCGTGCAGAGGGCACCGGTGCGTTCTTTGGAGATCCGGAGCCCCTCTAAAATGCACTGAGGATGACCACCGGGAAGGTTTTAGTGGTTACAAGTCCCACATAACCCTGTCTCCCCAGGAGGCAGAATTTATCTTTCGAATTTCCCCGATAACAAAAAAAAAAAAAAGGTTATGTTCCCCTGAGGAGTTCCGCTGTCATGGCAGGGGCTTGTAACCGTGGTGTGGGGAGATTAACCACGGTGAAGCTAAGAGGGCAAATGGCCGGCTAAAGGCGTTCTAAGGCCGGCGAGGGCGACCGCTCCGGGCGGGCTGGAGCTGGAGCCCGCCTGGATGCGTGTCGGTGGGCTGCAGGGTGCGGATGGACGGAGTGAGGCCGTCGCCGCACCATCCGCAGCCGAGCAGAAGTCGGGGAATGGGGTGGCGGTGCGGGGACTGGTAGCAGCGGTACCGCGCATCATCGCCCCACCTCCCGCATCCGAGACGAGTGCGGAGAGGGAGGAGTAGTCTCCCTATCCTCGCGACTCGAAGCGAGGAGTCGCACCGCTGATGCGGCCGTGGTGGGGCCGCGGGTTCAGTGGAGTCTCGGTTGATCTGCCGCTCTCCTGTCCTCCGCGGCCGGGCGTGGTGGCGGCAGGCCTAACAGATCCCGCCGGGGGCTGGGACTTTCCTGGCTCCCATGGCCTCTGGGGGGCGGACTCGAGAGTCCGTTTCCACAGGAGGCCGAGATGCCGGAAGGCGCGTCCGTGTTCCGGCGCACTTGCAGGAAGAAGGTGGAGAGGGATGTCTCCCGAAGGAGGGGCGGCGTGGCCTGAAACGGGGTCGCCCGGAGTGTGCGAAAGCGTTCCCGTAACCCCGCCATACGCGACGATGGAGGAACACACCATGGGGTTTTAGTCAGTGCGGAGTCCGACATAGCCCTGCCCCAGTGGGTATGCGTAGGCATTTCCCCATATAAAAAAAGGTTAGGTTATGTTCCCCCGACCCCGAAGGGTTCTCGCTTTGTCGTAGCGGGGGCTTGGCTAACAAATGGCAGTCACCCACGGTGAGCTAAGAGGAACCCAAATGGCCGGCCTAAGGCGCTCTGAGGCCGGCCGAGGTGGCACCCGCTCCGGGTGGGCTCTTTATGGAACTACCTGGGATGCGTGTCAGGTGGGAGCTACTGAGGGCGGATCTGGCGGAGCCAGAGGCCGTCTTTCCGCCCTCAGTAGCCGAGGCGGAGTCATGGAGGAGAGGAGTGTCGGTGTTTCGTTGCCGCTCTCCTATCTCCGCGACTCAACAGTCGCACCGCATGATGCGGCTGTGGTGGGGCCGCGGGGAAAGTGTCAGTGTTTCGTTGCCTTTCCTGTCCTCCCGCGGCCGAACATCGGTCGGCGGTGGAGCCGCAGACAGATCCACCGCAGGGGCTGGGTTGGCAGATGCTTTCCTGGCCCCGCCCAGCTGCCTCTGGGGGCGGACTCGGGGAGTCCGTTTCCCACCTACAGTGAGCCGTGATGGAAGAGCGCGTCCGTGTTCCGGCGCGCCTTGCCTGGAAGGTGGAGGAGATATCTCCCGGAGAAGGGAGGCCGGTTGCCGGCCAGCGCAGGTGGGGTCGCGGAGGTGTGCAGCGTTCCGTGGCCCGCGCCGCGGCGGTGGGCACATGGGGTTTTAGTCGGTGCGGGTCCGACATAGCCCATCCTTGCCCCGCAGGGTGGGTATGCGTAGGCATTTCCCCATGGGGTTAGGTTATGTTGCAGGATTCCCCGAAGGGTTCTCGCTTTGTCGTAGCGGGGGGCTTGAAATAACCGTGGCAGTCACCCACGGTGAGCTAAAGAGGAAGCCAAATGGCCGGCCTACAAGGCGCTCTGGGGAGCCCGGCCCGAGGTGGCCGCTCCGGGAGGCTCGTAATGAGCTCACCTCGGAAGCGTGTCGGTGGACTGCTGGGGGTGGAAGTGGCGGAGCGGGCCGCCTTCCCCGCCCTCAGTAGCCGAGGCGGAGTCGCGGAGGTGTCGGTGTTGCGTTGCCGCTCTCCTATCCTCCACTGACTCAGCACGGAGTCGCACCGCATGATGCGGCTGGTGGTGGGGCCGCGGGGAAGAGGAGTGTCAGTGTTTCGTTGCCGCTCTCCTGCCACTCCGCCTGACCCCGAACGATGGTCGGCAGTGGAGCCGCAGACCAGATCCGCCACCCAGGGGGCTGGGTTGGCTTAGTGCTTTCCTGGCCCCGCCTTGGCCTCTGGGGGCGGACTCGAGTCCGTTTCCCACCTACAGGAAGGCCGAGATGGAAGGCGCGTCCGTGTTCCAGCGCGCCTTGCAGAAGAAGGGTGGAGGGGATGTCCTCCCCGAAGGAGAACCAGCTTGCCGGCCAGCGCAGGCGGGGTCGCGGAGGTGTGCGAAAGCGTTCCCGTGGCCCCGCCATACGCGGCTGAGGTGGAACACCATGGGGTTTTAGTCAGTGCGAGTCCGACGCCACCCGTGCCCCGCCTGATGGGTATGCCGTAGGCATTTCCCCATGTAAAAAGGTTATGTTGGGGGTGCGTCAGAAAACCTCCTCCCGAGTGCTTGGTCGTTGAATTTGCCTGATACCTATTGTATCCGGGGAAGGTAACGCCGGGCCGATGCACCAGGCACTGGTGATGATTCGTTATTTGCAGTGGCGCGTGTTCCTGACGGGGGGATAAGCTGCTCTGCGTGTCCCTCTGATAAGCGGGAGAGCACTGCCGGAGTGGCAGGGTTGCATTTTCCTCTTGATTTCCAAATCCGGAGGAAGGCAACCGAACGATAGTGCGCATTGGGGAACAGGTGACGATACGTCGTTCTCAGTGCCAAATGCATAGTGGAGGGTTGCATTTCCCCTTGATTTCTGTATCCGGGGGAAAGGCAACAAATGATAGTGGGTATTAGGGAACTGGCGATGATATATCGTTTCCCGGTGCCTGTACTCATAGTGGAGGACAGGCTCGTGCTGCTGCCTCCGGGCAACCGTCCAAAACTGGGGAGTTACGTCGGCTCCTGGCGCGCCGTAACCCGTTGTGCTCTCTTCCAAGACCCATCTCTGACGATCATGGGGGTACGTCGAGGAATGCAGCGGAGCGGAGGCTTGTAATTGGCCAGCCCGCGGAAGGGAAAACTCTTTAAAACCAGTTGTGAAGTCTTAAAAGCCTGTAGGTACCAGGTGGCCCCACAGTATATAGCCTTGTCCCCGGAAGGCGTCACCCGAGGATCGACCTTTTATTTCGTCCACACTCGTAGGATTTGTTATGGAAAATTCACAAAGGCAATGGTATGTAGAGGTGACTCAGCGCAAGTGAGTCTGCTAATTGCAGTGGCCGGCCATTAACATCTGGGGGCCAAAATAGCGGAGGAACAACCGTGTCAAGGAACCGGTCAGCACAGGAACAGGCAGGGGCGATTTGTGCGCCTTCTGCATGCAAGTTTAGTCTGTGACAGCGTGGCGGAAGATCGGACGCATCGCTCACATCCACGCCACTTCCGACGTCTCCCGCAGGACGAGGAAAGTAAACCTCCGTCGCGGCTGATAAGTTTCCAGGCGGTCGCAGCCGAAGGCACGGACGCGTGGAGGTCGCCGACGATGATGGCATCTGGGACCCGACAGTGGCCCAGTCAACGACAAGGGCTAAGACTAGCCTTCAAGACCGAAGATATGGCAAAGGGATATGGAAGAGCAAGTCAATGACGGACCTGGGTGCCTGCATCCGTGAGAGCCTACTGGCGGTGGATGGGTTGGCAATAAAGTCGGCAGCTTCTAAAAGGTCGTTGTCCACAGCCTGCGGATGTAACAAAGATTGGTCGAAGCGGCGACCTCGGAGCTGGCGCGGAGGGTCTCCGCAGCCCGAACATCGAGAAGCTCGAGCGCGCGAGAACGCGGGCTGCGTTACAGCTCGCGAGCTCTCAACGAAATTGAGGAGCCTGACGGAGGCTCAATAGCATACTCCGGAGGCAGGACGCAACACTTGCGGATAGGGCACGTCCGTGCAATGCCGCCAAGACGCCAGTTCCTGCGCCGGCGGGCGGAATTTCGAGAGACGGCTGATGGAGCGGATCGATGCGCTGATCGAGAGAAAGTTGGCGGCTTTTGGGCGCAATCGCCCTTGACGTCGCTGGTTGGTCCTCAATACAGGGTTCACTCCGTCAGTGCCGCAAAGAAGTGCGGCAAGGGGAAGCGTGCCCAGCGTCAGCAGCCAGCTCCTACCTCCGCAGCTCGCGCGCCCGCAGCTCGCGCCTACCGCAGCTCCCGCGGTTCCCGCAAAACCAGTGGAAACTGGCCGAGCGCTCCAGCATCCCAAACATGGGCGGTAGTGGCCAGTGCAAAACCAAAGAGGGGCGGCTGCCCTGGTTACTTCCGTAACGCAAACGGCTGTAACCCGAAAGGTGCCGGCAAAGGAGGTGGCAAAAAGCAGTCGAACTGAAACCGGGAAGGTTGCCACGATCAGCGGCCATCACGGTAACCGTGCGGAACTGGCCGAACTTTATACGCCGCAATGTGTGGCTGCGGCGAAATAAATAAAGCTGGCAGACTACGCGCATCGACACTGTGCGGCCAAGGAGGGGCAGTTACGGGTGCTTTGTTGATACTGGAGGTATCCGGCCCCGACTGCGCCTCTAAAGACCGACGTGCTCACCGCTAAAATGCAGGAGGCGCTAGCGGACATGGACGTGCATGGCGTCAGCACGAACAGGTGAGTTGAGGGTGATGGACCTTGACAGGTCTGTCACTAACGGAGAATCACAGCACAGCGGTGGCCGAAGCAGGGCTGTGCTGTCGCGAAGACGTTAGGGTGGAGGCACAATCCATCGCACACCCTCGCGTCTGGAGTTCGGCGTGGGTGCGGTGTCCTCACTGGGCACCGTACGGAGGCTGGCCGCGGCAAAGTTCGTTCGGCTGGGATGGACGGCCGCTAAAAGTTGAGGTGCCTTTAGCAACAAGGCCGCTGCAGTGCTACCGGTGCCCTTGAGTGGGGCATGTTCGCAGCAGGTGCCCCAGTGAAAGGACCGTAGCGCGCGGTGCTATGCCTGCGCGGAGCCGGGACATAAGGCGAGTCTATGCACTGCGGCCTTGGAGGTGCCCGCTGTGCGCGGACCTTAGCCGCCCAGCCAACCATCGACTGGGAACCAAGGCCTGCGCACCAAAAGAAAGGACCAAGGAGGTGTGCAGGCCCCTCTGCGCAAGCCACCCCGAAGTGCGCCAGCGGAGGCTATGGAGCTTCACCTTCAACAGAAGTGTAGAAGATCCTCCAACAACCTGAACCACTGCCGCGGGGCGCAAAACCTGCTGCTGCAAACCTCGCGAATTGGTCAGTTTAACTCTGGCAGTGGCAGCGATTTCACCGAGTCCCGGACCATCCTCGTTGGTTCGGTGACGCTAAGGAGTTCCGTTGCGCTATCTACTGGGAGTGGCGGAAGGGAGGGATCCTCCTGCCCTGATTTCAAAGGGGCGAGGATTCGTCGCCGTCGAGTGGGGTCTGCTGCTGAAGTATTGGGCTGCTACGTTTCTCCCAACAGTACCCTAGCCGCTTACGAGGCGTACCTGGACAGGCTGGGCGATTGCATCCGTGCATGCCTTCCCCGTCCTGTGCTTGTCTGGGTGATTTCAACGCTCACTCTCTAGATCGTGGTTGCACCCGGGACAACGCAAGGAGAAAACCATGCAGAATGGGCGGCGGGACTCGACCTCCGACTTTTGAATCGGGGGTCCATTAGCACTACCTGCGTGCGGTGGCAGGAAGTCGATTGTCGACCTGTCGTGGGCGACTCCCTCTGCCACTCGCATGGTATTGTCGGGATGAGTGGCGGAAGACGGTCCATCGTGACACCGCCATCGTTCTCGATGTGGCGCTCAGCTCTCCCGACAGTGCCGCCGCCAACGCGATAACGACCCTCCGCGGCGATAATGGTCCCTCAAGCGGCTCGACATGGTATATGAAGCCGCAGCCATCGTGCAGCCTGGACGAGGACCCAGCCAAAGTCTTGCTTGATCCAAAGTAGAAGCGACCTGGTTCCGAGGAGCTACCGACAGCGTCAATCTGCGACGATGTCGATGCCTCAGACCAGGTCCCCAGCTCGGTGTACTTTGGTGGTCGGAAGCCGCGCACAGTTGCGGGGACTGTTGCAGGCCCGACGCCAGTACGCAGAAACCTGAAGAGCAACCACTGCCGATGAAAGGCGAGAGCGTACAGGCTGTATGACCACAAAAGCGCTCCAACTCGCAATCGAGGATGCTGGGTCTCGGTCCTGGAGCGAACTCCTCGAGGGCTGAACAGGGACCCATGGGGGCGGCCATACAAAATCGTGCTAGGCAAGCTCCGACCATGGGTGCCTCCGTTAACAAACTGGACTACTTTCGTTGGAAGAGTTGTGGGCCTCTCTTCCCCTAGGGTCAGGAGCAGCTACGCCTCAACATTGCGATCAGACGGTCGCGTGGTCTGATGGTTGGGGAGTGACCAACAAGGGGAGTTGGACCGAGCCATTGAGGCGCCTCGGAGAAGATACGGCCCCAGGCCCCGACGGAAGTTCCTGGTCGGGCCTGGGTGATCGCTCGCCACTTGGGCTGGGGAAGACTGCGGACAGCTGTTCAACAGCTGCCTAAGTGTCGGTGTCTTCCCTCTGCCTGGAAGAGCAAGGATGAATGCTCTTGAGGGAAGATGGCAGGATCAGCTGAATCTCCTCCGCGTACCGACCCATTTGTTTGCTGGATGGGGCGGGCAAATTGTTCGAAAGGATAATTGCCGCCCGCCTCAACGCACCTGCGTCAAGTGGGCCCCCGACCTGTCGGACGAAACCAATTCAACTTTCCGGCGAGCGCGATCGACTGCGGACCGCGATCCCTTCGCGTCGAGCAGTCTGGCAGGCGGTTGCCCGGGGACTGGCGGTGTGGCATTGGCGGTCAATCTTGACATAGTCAATGCCTTTTAATTCACTGCCCTGGGTGGCCAGCAGTAGGAGGCTGGCATACCATCGCGTGCCCTCCCCTACCTGCTGCGCATCGCTGGGGCGTACTTGCACGACAGGTGCATCCATTACGTGGGTCGGGACGCGTCTGTCCACCTGAGGGAGGTGAACTGTGGGGTTCCACAAGGATCCGTGTTAGGTCCTGGTGTGGAACCTCGCGTACGACACCAGTCCGCTGCGGGTTGATCTCCCCGTCGGTGTTAGTGTCGTCTGCTATGCAGATGACACTCTGTACAACCGACGGGGACAGCTTCAACACCATCCGGCTTGCTGGCTTGGGGTGGCATGCGTCGTGGATAAAATCCACGAGCTGGGTCTCGAATAGCGCCTCATAAGACCGAGGCCTTTGGTTCCACAACTCCCAGAGGAACCACCAACTTGTCGGTTCGCGTTGGTGATGTGCAAGTCCGGGTGGGACCGGTGATGAAATATCTCGGTCTCATCACGGACGGTCGCTGGGAACTTCGAGGAGCACTTCGTACCTGGTCCCCAAGATCGAAGAAGATGAAGTGGTGCCATGCCGGCTGCTACCCAATCTCAAGGGGCCCAGGGAAGAGTCCGCCACTCTACGCGGGCGTCGTGCGATCGATGGCCCTATGGGGCGCCGTATGGTCTATCATCACGGGCGTCCGTCGCTGCAGGCTAAGCTCAATAGCCTGCGGCGAAGGATGTCATCAAATCGCACAGCGGATATCGTACGATATCTTTCAGGCGGCCACTGTCTATCGGTTCCACCTTTGGACATCTTGGCGGGGAGATATGCGCGGGTGTATGCCCGCCTTCGTCGCCCTGGAGGAAGCCGAGCCCCTGGATGCGGGCGAGGTGCGAAGGCAGGAGCGCAGACGGGCGCTACGAGTGTGGCGCGAAGGCTCCAGAGCGTCGTTTCTCGCGCCAGCGCACGGTCAACGCGCTCTTGCGCCGGCTTCGAAGCCTGGCTGCGAGCGGGGAAGAGGCGCGTCACCACCGACTGGCGCAGGTACTCACCAGGCACGGGTGTTCCGGTGAAATTACCTGAACTGAATGGACGCGAATCGACAACGCAATGCCACCACTGTGGCGGGACCAGAGATTCCGCACAGCACACGCTCGCCGGAAGTGCCCTGCGTGGGAAGTCCCGAGCGACGGATCCTGGTCCGGAAGGATCGGGCAAGATCTCTCTCGCCAGTCGCGGTAAGCGGCTGCGCGCTGGCGGAATAAAAGGCATGGAAGGCGCGTTACTCCTTCTGTGAAAACCGTCATGGTACAGAAGGAGCCGCCGAGAAACGTGATCGGGAGAGGGCCGATCCCGCTCGGAACGACGCCGGGGCGGTGGCAACGTACGCTCGGCCCGTCAGCCCTTTGGTCCCGGGCATAAGAATAGGGCTAAGGTACCTGCCTGTCGGCCTGCAAGGCGACTAAAGGGATTTCGGGTTCGCGGGTGGTCAGGGTGGGGGCTCCTGACCACCCGGGCTGAACAGGAAGGACGGCAACTCGTAGTGGTCTCGAGTTGCCCGTAGCACCTTCCACGAGGTGGGGAGGTCTGACCTCCCCAGGGACGATAACTCAGGCACCGTGCGAGAGGGGCACCGGTGCGTTCCTATGGAGATCCCGGAGCCTCTACCAAATGCACCGGGATGACCACCGGGGGGTTTTAGTGGTTAGGAATGCCACACTTAACCTGTCTCCCAGGAGGCAGGGTATCTTTCGAAGATTTCCCCGATGGCAAAAAGGTTAGGTTATGTTGGGCTGCAAAATCGGCACGAAAACGAAAGGAAATGAAATTTTTACACAAATGGAATAAAATTACGTAATAATGAAACTAAAAATAAACAGATTAGAACTAGACTAGAAATGGCCTAAATGCGGCGCAGGATGACTGTCAACAGTTACACTAAACAAAATGCTGCAACAAAACCAATTTGGGTGCTTAAGACTCTAATGCACAAGATAGAAATTGGTTAGGTTAGGTTAGGTTAGGTTATTTGGGGTGCCGATCAGAAACCTCCTCGAGTGCCTGGTCGTTGAATTTCCCTTTGATACTATTATCCGGGGAAGAGCCAGGACGAATACACCCTAGGCACTGGTGATGATACGTTGTTGCCAGTGGCGATGTTTGTTCTGACAGAGGGGGATAAGCTGCTGCGTGTCCCTCTGATAAGCGGAGACGCCAGCGGGTAGCGGGGGTACGTTTCCTCTTGATTTCCATTCGGAGGAAAGGCAACCGGGCTGATAATTGCGCATTGGGTACTGGTGACGATACGTCGTCCTCGGTGCCCAATGCGCGGGTGGAAGTTGCATTTCTCATGATCAAAGTATCCGGGGAAAGGCAGCAAAATGAAGGTGTACGTGGGAACTGATGGCGATACGTCGTTGGCGGTACTAATGCTCGAGTGTGGGGGACGGGCTCGGTGTGCGTTTTTACCCACCGGGCGCCAACGATCGGCGTTGTGGGGAGGTTGCATTTCTCCTTGATTTCTGAATCCGGGGAAAGGCAGCAAATGATAGTGGGTATTGGGAACTGGCGACGATATATCGTTCCAGTGCCTAATGCTCATAGTGGAAGGACAGGCTCGGTGTGCGTTTTTACTGCCGCCGGGCGCTCAATGCAAATCGAGCGTTGTGGAAGTTGCATTTCTCGCGATTTCTGTATCCGGGGAAAGGCAACAAAATGAGATTATCATTGGGAACTGGTGACGATACGTCGTCCTCAGTGCCTTAATGTGCGGAGATGGAAATTGCATTTCTCATGATCAAAGTATCCGGGGAAAGGCAACAAAATGGTGTGCGTGGAACTGGTGGCGATACGTCTGCTCTCAGTGCCAATGCGCGGAAGTGAATTGCATTTCTCAGCCCGATCAAAGTATCCGGGGAAGAGGCGGCTTAAAGGCCGAGGTTGAGACTTTGGTGGCCCGCGTCGTTGTCGGTACTTCTTAGCGGGTGGCGTTGCATTTCTCGCGATCAAAGTATCAGGGGAAAAGTCAACAAATGATGGTAGGTAGGAACTGGTGACGATATATCGTTTCCAGTGCCTTATGCTCATAGGGAGGACAGGCTCAGTGTGCACTCCACACCTGCCGCCGGGCATTCAACCGTCCAAAACTGGGGAGTTACGTCCGCTTTCCCCAGCGCGCCGTAACCGCTGTACTCTCTTCAAGGACCCAGCAGCGTTGACGATTATAGGGTACGTCGAAGTGCAGCGGAGCGGAGGCTGCCTTAGTGGCCAGCCGCGAAGGATCACTCTATAAAACCAGACAGCAGAGTCTTAAAAGCCTGGCGGGTACCAGGCGACCCAGTATGTAGCCTTGTCTCTGGAATAGGCGTCACCGGAGACCGACATTTTATTTCGTCTAACTCGTGTTAGAGTTTGTTATAGAACTTTCAAAAACCTAGAGAGAGAAGGAGACTCGGCGAAGAGCGCTGGTCTGTAACTGATCGACGGTCCCTCAACACCTAGGGACCAGAGCCAGGAGGAAGAGCATTATCTGGGACCAGTAGTTCCTGCACGGGACAGGCGTGGACACTTTGCGCGCGAAGTACGCCTACCACGAGTTTGGAGCGGTAGTGACGGCGGAAGATCGGATGCCTCCTCCAGATCCACTAACATCAAGAAGGTGTCCGCAAGGACAGAGTAGAGGAAGAGGAGAAACCAAAGCCGCAAACTGTCGTAGCCGACAAATTCCAGGCAGTCACTGATCTCAGGCACGGACGCGGAGTTGGTCGCTGACGAAGAGGCATCTGGGACCTACTGTAGCCCAGGCCAAGAGAACGCGTGCGAAGGAAAGCCTTCCAAAACCCGCAGATTTGGGTCGGAGATGGAAGAGCAAATCGACCATTGACTTGGTGCCTGCATCCGGGCCAATCTACTGGCGGTCGACAAGGTTGCCGATAAATCTGGCTGTATGAGGTACATTTGTACACAGCCTGCAGCTGGCGGCCAGGATAGTCGGGGGCGGCCACTGCGGAACTGGCGCGGAGGTCTCCCAGCCCCAGCTGTTGAGAGGCTGGAGCGTGAGAACGCTGAAGCTCCGCTCGCAGCTGTCGAAGCTCTCAATAAAGGTGGGAAAGCTGTCACGAGACTCAGCGCCCTCCGCAAAGTGAGAACCCTCGTGCAGCCATGCCTCCCTACTCAGCAGGCTCCTAGCGCTCCGAAGTCCGGGAAAAGCGTGGACGATAGGCTCATGGAGCGCAGGGGTCTCTCATAGAGGCGAGGCTGGCTGCCTTCGAGGCGAATCTTCCCCGAGGGTGAATTCGGCCCCGGTGGGAGTGCAGTCGAGGCCTTCCGCGGGTGCTTCGCAGCCGCTGCCACAGCCGGTGCATACAACACCGTCGCACTTGCGGGGAAAGGGAAAAAGGCAGAAACCCTCCCACCCTCCAGTAGCAGGGTGCCTCCGAGGTAGCCACACAAGGCTGATGGTGGTAGTGCCGGCATCCCGTCGTAGGCACAGGTGGCTAGAAGCCAAAGCCTACGACGCGGCAGCCAGCGGCCCCTGCAGCCACCAAGGCCCAGAGCAAAAGGCGAAGCCTCCTTACGCACTCCGTCACGGCTGCCGTGACGGTGACGCTGCACCGACTGGCTCCTCCACCGCACCCGCAAAAGTGATGGAGGTGGCCAAGTCGAAGAATAAGGCTGGCGGACATCGGCATCGAGACGTCATGTAAAAGCTGAGCTGTGACCGGTGGTCTCCTTTTGGAGATCAGCGGTCCTGATTACAGCTCGGGGCGGATGGTCTCGCATTCGGCGGTCCTTTCCGAAATGGACGTCCGGATTGTGCCAGTCCAAGTCGGGCGGCACATTCGTGTGAAGGACCTCGATAGTGCGTCAGCCCGAGCGATGTCGCAGCGGCTGGCCGGGCTGGAGGGTGTTCGGTGGACGACGTGAAGGTCCGGAGAGGTCCACGGAACACCCATGCATATCAGGCACGTGCTGGGTGCAGTGCCCGCAGCAGTGCTGCGTAAATTGGTGACCATGGGCGTGCGCGTGGGCTGAGGATCTGCTGGGGTGGAACTCTTGGATCCCAGGCCCATGCACTGCGCTTCCGGTGCCTGGAGGGGGCACGTTGGTGGCAGGTGCCCTAACCAGGCGAACCGGAGCGCTGCCCCAGCGTGGGAAACCGGGCTGCAGGGCAGAGAATGCAAAGCTCTTGCGCTCAAATGTCCACTGTGCTCGGACCTGGAGACTCGCCTCCTAACCATCGTCTTGGTAGAGGTGCAGCCCCACACCATCAGAAAAGGAGGCGGGAGAAAACCATCTCCTCCTGCCCCCGCAAGCGCAGCAGCAGTCCCCAGCGGCACCAGCCGCAACCAGGCACCAGCTCGGGGATGGAAGTCATAATGAGCCTCTTGCACCCTCAAGGTCCTTCAGTGCAACCTGAACCACTGCCTGGCCATGGCGACATGCAGACCATTGCGGGTGCCAGGGTTGCTCTGGCAGTGAGTGGCGGAGCCCCTATGCCGTGCGGACCACCCTCACTGGTTACCGACGATGAGCTGGAGTTCGTAGCGTCTACTGGGGAGGTGGAAAGGGTGTCCCACCCTGCTCCCTATTGGGAAGAGGTCAGGGCTTCGTTGCAGTGCAATGGGGCACGCGGCATAGTTGGCTACTACGTCTCTCCACGAGGTCCACTCGCCGACTACGAGGTGTACCTGGACGAGGAGTGGCACTCTGCGTTCGCAGTGCCTCCCTCGTCCATCGGTGTCCTGGAGACTGGCCACTCCGGGGCGTGGGGGGAATCAGTGACGGTCAGGGAGAACGGTGATGGAATGGGCGGCTGGATTGGACCTCCGGTGGCAAATCGGGGGTCCATGCTGTGCGATGCGGTGGCAGGGGAGTCGGTCGTGGATCTTACATGGGCGACTCCCGCTGCAATGCACGCTGTTGTCCGGGCTGGCAGGTTGCAAGTGGTCACGTTATCCGACCACCGCCATATTTTATTCGATCTTGCAATCCGCCGCCCCGACGCTGTCACCAGCCGCCGAGAAGGCAGTCACACGCGGCTTGTTGGTATCTGGCGGCTCGGGCAGGGCTTGCTCCGGGGCACCGCCAACGTTGCAATATGGCCAGAAAGCGCCGAAGAGGTTCCGTCCGATCCCACGGGCGAACTGGTTCGGGACACGATGACGCGTATTTGTGACGCGTCGATGCCCCGGACCGGTGTCGCCCCAAGCGCAGGGCAGTGCTGCTGGGCGACCGGCAGAGATCGCGGAGCTGCGAGCGATCTGCTTGCGGAGCCGCCGCCAGTACACCAGAGCCCGAAGGAGGCGAAGGCGAGTAGTGAGGAGATAGCCAGACTCTACGAGGCGTATCGACGGCCGCGAAGGCGTTGCAGGCAGCTGTCTGCAACGCCAGGTCTCGGTCTGGAGAGAGCTCCTGGAGGGACTCAACGAGGATCCGTGGGGGCGTCCGGTACAGGATGGTGCTGAAGCTCCGTCCTTGGACGCTGGTGGCTCCGTCGGCCTCGCGGAAAGTGATTAGCTCGCTCTTTCCGGAGGGTCAGTCAGAATCCCTCAGTCTACTGTCTGTGGTAGGTGACAGCGTCCAGCGTAGGATAGCCCATACGGGTCATTACCGGGGATACCGGACGGTATCGTTCGAGGCGAAGCGACAATCCTGGCTCGCTTTCCCACCTCTGGATATTCTGGCGGACATGGACGCGAGGTGTATCACCGGATTCGCGTCCTACGCCAGGCAGTGATGGCGAGCCAGAAGAGGCGCTCAGGCAGTAAACAGCGAGGAACGACGTATCGCATTCGCGACGTGGCGCGCAAGGCTCGCGAGGAGCAGAGATGCGCGCAAACGCGTCATCGAGCATTCTGCAGACTTCAAGCTGGTCCAGCGGCGAGGAGGAAGACTCGCCTACAGACTTACGCAGGTGATCACGGGCACGGTTGCTGATTACCTGTGGAAATCAATGCGGCGGCTGACGTGCTTCCACTGTGGCGGCAGCGATAGACTCCATGCGCTCGCCGCTTGCCCGGCGTGAGGAAGCCAGCAGCGGGTCTTAGTCCCGGTGATCCCTCGGACGGAACCTGTCTACCGGCGGTCGTGTCGGCGATGCTGCGCGGGAATCGGCGTGGAGGCCGTAGCCTCCTCTGCAGACCATGAAAATGGTCCGAAAGGCTGCCGAAGCGGGACAGAGACGATCCCCTGCTCCGGAGACAGGGCCGACGCGGCGCTCGCGCCCTCATCGACATATGGTGATGAAGCCCAAAGATTGGCAGATTGGGGCTTCCAGGCTAGAAATGGCTAGTAGAAGCAGGGATGTCTGGCTTGATTGCACTTTAAGCTTAAAATTGCAGCCAAAAGAAACCCGAATTTAAAGCTGAGAGATACAGCGCAGAAGATAGAGGTGGTTAGGTTGGGATTGAGTTCAGTTTAGGTTAAGGATTGAGATTATGTTAGGCTACAAAATTAGCACGAAAACGAAGAAATGAAAATTTTTACAAATGGAATAAAATTACGTAATTATGAAACTAAAAATAACTGATTAGAACCTATAGACTAATGGCCTAAAATGCACGGCACAGGATGACTGTATAACGATTACACTAAACAAATGCTACAACAAAAACCAATTTGGAATGCTTAAGACTCTAATGCACAAGATATAGGTGGTTAGGTGGAGTTAGGTTAGTTATGTTAGACTACAAAATCAACACGAAAATGAAAATGAAAATTTTTACAAATGGAATAAAATTACGTAATTATGAAACTAAAAAGAACTGATTAGAACAAGACTAGAAATGGCCTAAATGCGGCACTTAAGGATGACTGTCTAACGATTACACTAAACAAATGCTACAACAAAAACCACTTTGGAATGCTTAGACTCCTAATGCACAAAGATAGAATTGGTTAGGTAAGGTTATGTTAGGCTAAAAATCAGCACGAAAAATGAAGAAATGATAATTTTACAAATGGAATAAAATTACGTAATTATGAAACTAAAATTAAACAGATTAGAACTAGACTAGAAATGGCCTAAATGCGGCGCAGGATGACTGTCTAACAGTTACACTAAACAAATGCTACAACAAAAAACCAATTTGGAATACTTAGACTCTAATGCACAAAGATAGAATTGGTTAGGTTAGGTTAGGTTAGGTTATATGTTTCCCCCAGGAAGGAGTCCGCCGCCTCTACGCAGAGGTCGTGCGATCGATGGCCCTCTGCAGGGCGCCAGCCATGGTCACATCAACCACGGGCGTCCGTCGCTGCAAACAAAGCTCAATAGCCTGCAGCAGATGGCCATCAGGATCGCACGCGGATATCGTACGATATCTTTTGAGGCAACCACTGTCTAACGGTTTCCCACCACTGGACATCCTGGCGGAGATGGATGCGCGGGTGTTTGCCCGCCTTCGTCTTCCCAGGTGGAAGCCGAGCCTGGACTCTGCAGGCGAGGTGCGAGCAGGGAGCGCAGACGGGCGCTGCGGGTGTGGCAGAGGAGGCTCAAGAGCCTCGTTTCTCGCTTGCTCCAGCGCACAGTCCGGCGCCTTGCCGGGCTTCGAAGCCTGGCTGCGAGCGGGAAAAGAAGGTGCGTCACCTTCCGATTAACGCGGTACTCTGGGCACAGGTGTTTCGGTGAGTACCTGAACAGAATGGACGCGAATCGACGGCAATGCCACCACTGTGGTGGGGACCGAGTTCCGCACGGCACGCTCGCCGAGTGCCTGCATTGGTCGAGCGACGGATCCTGGTCAGAGGATCGGGCAAGATCTCTCTCCGCCAGTCGCAGTAGCAGCTGCGCTGGCAGATAAAGGCGTGAAGGCGCTGGTCTCCTTCTGTGAAGCCGTCATGGTACAGAAGGACCGCCGGCAATGTGATCGGGAGGGCCGATCCCGCTCTCGGAGATGGCGACGCCGGGGCGGTGGCGGACACCGGCCCGTCAGCTGCTAGTCCCGGGCGCTAGGAGAATAGGGCTAAGGTACCCCCTGCCTGTCGTACAAGGCGACTAAAGGGGACTTCCGGGTTCGCGGGTGATCAGGGTGGGGGCTCTGACCACCCGGGAAGTGAACCCAGGAAGGACGGCAACTCAGGTGGTCTCGAGTTGCCGTAGCTACCGGGTGCTAAGGGGAGGTTTTCCTCCCCAGGGATGTGCTCAGGCACCGTGCAGGAGGCACCGGTGCGTTCGCTGGAGATCCCGGGGCCCCTCTAAATGCACTGGGGTTGACCACCGGGGGTTTTAGTGGTTACAAGTCCACACATAACCCTGTACTCACCCCCCAGGAGGCCAGGGTATCTTTCGAAGATTTCCCCCCGATAACAAAAAAAAAAAAGGGACTGTATTTTGAAGGGTTCCGCTTTGTCGTAGCGGGGGCTTAACAACCGTGGTGTGGAGTTAACCACGGTGAAGCTAGAGGAACCCAAATAGCCCGGCTAAAAGGCGTTCTAAGGCCGGCCCGAGGCACCGCTCCGGGCGGGCTGGAGCTGGGCCCGCCCTGGATGCGTGTCGGTGAGCTGCGGGGTGCGGATGGACGGAGTGAGGCCGTCGCGCACCATCCGCCTTTCCCGAGTCGGGGAATGGGTGGCGGTGCGGGGACTGTTGACCCAGCAGCGGTACCGCGCATCGTCGCCCCACCCTCCGCATCCGAGACGGAGTCGCGGAGGGAGGAGTAGTGTATCTACTATCCTCCGCGACTCAAGCGGGGTCGCACCGCTGATGCAGCAGTAGTGAGACCCGCGGGTTCGAGTGGAGTGTCGGTTGATCCTGCCGCTCTCCTGTCCTCCCGCCCAGCCGAACGTCTAGTTGGCGGCGGGCCTAACACAGATCCGCCGCAGGGGCTGGGACTTTCCTGGCTCCCATGGCCTCTGGGGGCGGACTCGGGGGAGTCCGTTTCCCACCTGAAGGAGGCCGAGATGGAAGGCGCGTCCGTGTTCGGCACTTGCAGGAGAAGAGAGTGGAGAGGGGATGTCCTCCCCGAAGGAGAACCGGCTGCCGGTAGCGCAGGCAGGGTCGCGGAGGTGTGCAGAAAGCGTTCATGGCCCGCCATGCGCGGCGTGGAGGAACACCGCGGTTTGGGCGGTGCGGTCGTACCAGCCACCCTTGCTTGCAGTGATGGGTATGCGTAGGCATTTCCCCGTAAAAAAAAAAAAAAGGTTGGGTTGCTTCCCCCGACCCCCGAAGGGAGTTCTCGCTTTGTCGTAGCGGGGGCAATGTAACTCGTGGCTTGGTCACCACGGTGAAGCTAAGAGAGACCCAAATGGCCGGCCTAAGGCGCTCTGAGGCCGGCCCGAGGTCAACCGCTCCGGTGGGCTCTTTATGAGCTTACCTAGGATGCGTGTCGGTGGACTGCTGGGGGCCGGATCTGGCCCGGAGCAGGGCCGTCTTTCCCGCCCTCAGTAGCCGAGGCGGAGTCGCGGAGGAGAGGAGTGTCGGTGTTTCGTTGCCGCTCTCCTATCACGCACGACTCAGCTGAGGAGTCACCGCATGAGTGCGGCTGTGGTGGAGCCGCGGGGAAGAGGAGTGTCGGTGTTCGTTGCCGCTCTCACGTAGCCCTCCGCGGCCGGGCATCGGTGTCGGCAGTGGAGCCGCAGACCAGATCCACCACCAGGGGAGCTGGGTTGACAGTGCTTTCCTGGCCCCATGGCCTCTGGGGGCGGACTCGGGGAGTCGTTCCCACCTACAGTGGAGGCCGTGATGGAAGGCGCGTCCGTGTTCCGGCGCGCGCCTGAAGGGTGGAGAGAGATGTCCTCCCCGGAAGGGAGCCCGGTTTGCCGGCCAGCGCAGATGGTCGCGGAGGTGTGCGAAAGCGTTCCCGTGGCCGCCATACGCGACGAAGGTGGAACACCATGGGGTTTTAGTCGGTGCGAGTCCGACGCAACCCATCCTTGCCCCGCAGGTGGGTATGCGTAGGCATTTCCCCATGTAAAAAAAAGGTTAGGTTATGTTGGGGTCCCCGAAGGGTTCTCGCTTGTCGTAGCGGGGGCTTAGTAACCGTGGCCCGGTCACCACGGTGAAGCTAAGAGGAAGCCAAATGGCCGGCCTAAGGCGCTCTGAGGCCGGCCCGAGGTGGCCGCTCCGGGAGGGCTCGTAATGGGCTCACCTCCGGAAGCGTGTCAGTGGACTGCTGGGGGTGGAAGTGGCGGGCAGGGCCGCCTTCCCCGCCCTCGAGTAGCCGAGGCGAGTCGCGGAGGAGAGGAGTGTCGGTGTTGCGTTGCCGCTCTATCCTCCGTGACTCAAGCTGAAGAATCGCACCGCATGATGCGGCTGTGGTGGGGCCAGGGGAAGAGATGTCGGTGTTTCGTTGCCGCTCTCCTGTCCTCCGCAGCCGAACGATGGTCGGCGGTGGAGCCACGCAGACCAGATCCGCCACCAGGGGCTGGAGGTGGCTTAGTGCTTTCCTGGCCCCATGGCCTCTGGGGGCGGACTCGGGGAGTCCGTTTCCCACCTACAGAGGAGGCCGAGATGGAAGGCGTCCGTGTTCCAGCGCGCCTTGCAGGAAAGAGGTGGAGGGGATGTCCTCCCCCGAAGGAGGGGCCGGCTTGCCCGTGGCACAGGCTGGGGTCGCGGAGGTGTGCGAAAGCGTTCCGTGGCCCGCCATACCCGCGACGAGGTGGAACACCGTAGGGTTTAGTCGGTGCAGTCCGACATAACCCACCCGTGCCCCACGAAGTGATGGGTATGCGTAGGCATTTCCCCATGTAAAAAGGTTATGTTGGGGTGCCCACGTCGAGAAAACCTCGAGTGCCAGTCGTTGAATTTCCATACGATGCTGTGGCTATCCGGGGGAAGGTAACGCCGGGCCGGTGCGCCCTGGGCACTGGTGATGATTCGTTGTTGCCAGTGGCGAATGTTCCTGGCGGGGGGATAGCTGCTCTGCGTGTCCCTCTACGTGGCGGAGGCACTGCGGAGTGGCAGAGGAGTTACATTTCCTGTGATTTCCAAATCGGAGGAAAGGCAGCCGAACAATAGTGCGCATTGGGAGCTGAGTGACGATACGTCGTTCTCAGTGCCAAATGCGCGGGTGGAGTTACATTTCCCCTTGATTTCTGTATCCGGGGAAAGCGGCAAATGATAGTGGGTATTGGGGAGACTGGCGATGATATATCGTTTCCAGTGCTAATGCTCATAGTGGAGGACGGGCTCGGTGTGCACTAACCTGCCTCCGGGCACAATACGTCAAACTTCGGGAGTTACGTCGGCTCCACCAGCGCGCCGTAACCCGTTGTACTCTCTTCAAAGACCCCATCTCTGACGATCATGGGGTACGTCGAGGTGCAGCGGGCCGAGCGCAGCAATTAGCCGGCCCGCGAGAAGGAAAACTCTTTAAAACCAGACAGCGAAGTCTTAAAACCTGTGTGGGTACCAGGTATTTACAGTATATATTGTCCCCGGAAGGCGTCACCCGGGGATCGACCTTTTATTTCGTCCACACTCGTGGGATTTGTTATGGAAAATTCTGAGCGTAGTATGTAAGGAGGAGGGTGACTCAGCGCGAATGAGTCTGTAATTGCAGTGGCCGGCCACAACATCTGGGGGCCAAAATAGCGGAGGAACAGCCGTGTCAGGAACCAGCGGTCCGGCACGAGACAGGCGAGGCGATTTATTGCGCCCTACTACGCCTGCTGGGTTAGTCTGTGACAGCAGTGGCCGGAAGATCAGACGCATCGGCGCCATCCACTTTCACTTCCGACGTCTCCGCAGGGACAGGGAAGAATAAGCCTCGATCGCGGCTGATAAGTTTCAGGCGGTCGCAGCCGAAGGCGCGCACGGACGTGGAAGGTCGCCGACGATGATGCATCTGGGACCCGACGGTGGCTTTGATCAGCGACAAGGGCTAAGACTAGCCTTCCAAGACCCGAAGATATGGCAAAGGGATATGGAAGGCAAGTCAATAAACGGACCTAAGGTGCCACCATCCCGTGAGAGCCTGCTGGCGGTGGACAAGGTTGCCGACAAGTCCGGCAACCTAAAAAGGGTCGTTTGTCCACAGCCTGCGGATGGCAACAAGATTGGTCGAAGCGGCGACCTCAGGCTGGCGCGGAGGGTCTCGCAGCCCTGAACATCCCGAGAAGCTCGAGCGCGAGAACGCGGAGCTGCGTTCACAGCTCGCAGAGCTCTCAACGAGGTGGGAGCCTGACGGAGGAGCTCAGCATACTCGGAGGCAGGACAGCACTTGCGGATAGGGGTACGTCCGTGCAATGCCGCCAAGACGCCAGTTCCTGCGCCGGCGGGCGGGAGATTTCGAGACGGCTGATGGAGCGGATCGATGCGCTGATCGAGGAGAAAGTTGGCGGCTTTTGGAGCGCAATCGCCCTTGACGTCCGCTCTGGTTGGTCCTCAATACAGGGTTCCTCCGTCAGTGCAAGAAGAAGTGCGGCAAAGGAAGCGTGCCCAGCGTCAGCAGCCAGCTCACCGCGCCTCCCACCCAACTCCCGCGCTTCCCGCAGCTCCCGCGCCTACCGCAGCTCCGCGGTTCCACAAAGCCGGTGAAACTGGCCGAGCTGCTCCAGCATCCCAAACATGGGCGGTAGTGGCCAGTCGCAAAACCAAGAGGCGGCTGCCTGGTTACTTCCGTAACGCAAGCGGCTGTAACCCGAAGGTGCCGGCGAGGAGGTGGCAAGCAGGTCAATTGAAACCGGGAAAGGTTGTACGATCGGCAGCCATCACGGTAACCGTGCGGAACACAGCCCAGACATACGCCGCGTAGGCTGCGGGCAGGGCAAAATAAAGCTGGCAGACTGCGGCATCGACACTGTGCGGCCCAGGAGGCAGTTACGGGTGCTTTGATACTGGGTATCCGGCCCCGACTGCGCCTCTAAGGCCGACGTGCTCACGCCGCTAAAATGCAGGAGAGGCGCTAGCGGACATGGACGTGCACATAGCGTCAGCGCTGGCTGGAGTGAGTTGGGGGTGATGGACCTTGACAGGTCTGTCACTGGCAGTGCGGCAGCGGTGGCCGAAGCAGGAGGCTGTGCTGTCGCAGACGTTAGGGTGGAGCACAATCCATCCCACTTTTTACCCTCGCGTCTGGAGTTCAGCGAAAATGAGTGCGGTATACTCCTGGGCACCGTACGGAAACTGGCCGCGGCAAAGTTCGTTCGGCTGGGATGGACGGCTGAAGTTGAGGTGCTAGCAACAAGGCCCGCTGCAGTGCTACCGGTGCCTTGAGTGGGGCATGTTCGCAGCAGGTGCCCCAGTGAAAAGGACCGTAGCGCGCAGATGCCTCTGCGGAGCCAGGACTAAGGCGAGTCTATGCACTGCGGCCGCCTTGATGCCCGCTGTGCGCGGACCTTAGCCGCCCAGCCAGCCATCGACTGGGAACCAGGCCTGCGCAAAGAAGGACCAGGGGGGAGGTGTGTATGCAGGCCCTGCCTGAAGCCACCCCGAGTGCGCCGGGAGAGCTATAGGAGGCCACTTCAGCAGAGTGTGAGAAGATCCTCCAAGCAACCTGAACCACTGCCGCGGGGCGCAAAGGCCTGCTGCTGCAAACCCTCATGAGTGGTCGGTTGCTCTGGCAGTGGCAGCGGAACCCTACCGATTACGGACATCCTCTCGTTGGTTCGGTGACACCTAAGGAGTTCCCGTTGCTATCTACTGGGGTGGCGGAAGGGAGGATCTCCCTGCACCCCTGGTTTCAGGGCAGGGATTCGTCGCCGTCGAGTGGGGGTCCCCTTGCTGGTATTGGGCTGCTGCGTTTCTCCCCAGCAGTTACCCTAGCCGCTTACGGGGCGTGCCTGGACGGGCTGGGCGATTGCATCCGTGCATGCCTTCCCCGTCCTGTGCTGTCCTAGGTGATTTCAACGCTCACTCTAGATCGTGGGGTTTTGGGGACAGCGCAAGGAGAAACCGTGCAAGAATGGGCAGCGGGACTCGACCTCCGACTTTTGAATCAGGGGTCCATTAGCACCTGCGTGCGGTGGCAGAAGTCGATTGTCACGACCTGTCGTGGGCGACTCCTGCCACTCGCATGGTGTCGGGATGGAGAGTGGCGGAAGACGTGGTCACTCTGTCGACCACCGCCACATCGTTCTCGATAATGGCGCTCAGCTCTCCGACGGTGCTACCGCCGCCAACGCAGTAGCGGCCCTCCGCGGCGATGGTCCCTCAAGCGGCTCGACATAGATATGCTCGAAGCCGCAGCCATCGTGCAGCCTGGACGAGGACCCAGCCCAAAGGGGTCTTGCCCGATCGAAAGTGAAGCGACCTGGTTCCGGGCTACGACGTCAATCTGCGATGTCGATGCCTCGGACCGGGTCCCCAAGCTCGGGCGGTGTACTGGTGGTCGGAAGCCATAGCACAGTTGCCCAGAAGGACTGTTTGCGGGCCCGACGCCAGTACAGAGCCACTGAAGAAGGCAAGCCACTGCCGATGAAAGGCGAGCGTACAGGCTGTATAGAGGCGCCACAAAGCGCTCCAGCTCGCAATCGGGGATGCTGGAGTCTCGGTCCTGGAGCGAACTCCTCGAGGGCTGAACGGGACCCATGGGGGGCGGCCATGCAAAATCGTACTAAGGCAGCTCGACCATGGGTCCTCCGGTGGGCAAAACCTTGGACCCTACTTTCGTTGGAAGGTTGTGGACACTCTCTTCCCTAGGGTCAGAACATTGCACCCCTCAACATTGCGATCAGACGGGGTCGCGTGGTCTACGATGAGTTGGGGGTGACCAGGAGTTGGACCGAGCCGTGAGGCGCCTCGGAGAAAGGAATACGGCCCCCAGGCCCCGACGGGATTCCTGGTCGGGCCTGGGTGATCGCTCGCCGCCGGGCTGGGGGAAGACTGAGACAGCTGTTCAGCAGCTGCCTGAAGTCTGGTATGCCCCTCTGCCTGAAAGGCAAGGATGGTGCTCTTGAGGGAAGATGGCAGGATCGCTGAATCTCCCTCCGCGTACCGACCCGGCGGCTGGATGGGGCGGAACCGCAGGAATTGTTCGAAAGGATAATTGCCGCCCGCCTCAGCACGCACACCTGCGTCAAGTGGGCCCCCGACCTGTCGGACAGCCAATTCGGCTTTCGGCGGTCGCTGCGGACGCGATCCTTCGCGTCCGAGGCAATCGCAGCAGGCGAACGCGGGGCGGTGTGGCATTGGCGGTCAATCTTGACATAGTCAATGCCTTTTAATTCGCGCCTGCCCTGGGTAACCATTAGGGAGGCTCTGGCATACCATCGCGTGCCTCCCCTACCTGCTGCGCATCGCTGGGGCGATACTTACGACAGGTGCATCCGGTACGTGGGGTTGGGACGCGTCTGTCCACCTGAGGGAGGGCGAACTGGGGTTCCCCAAGGATCCGTGTTGGGTCCTGGTGTGGAGCCTCGCGGCGCGACGCAGTCCTGCGGGTTGATCTCCCGTCCCGGTGTAGTGTCGTCTGCTATGCAGATGACACTCTGGTACTGGCCGACGGGGACGGCTTCAAAGCACCATCCGGCTTACGCGCAGGCTTGGGGTGGCATGCGTCGTGGATAAAATCACGAGCTGGGTCTCCGAATGGCGCCTCATAAGACCGAGGCGCTGGTTCCACAAGCTCCCCAGAGGGAGGGAACCACCCAGCTTGTCAGTTCGCGTTGGTGATGTGCAAATCCGGGTGGGACCGGTGATGAAATATCTCGGTCTCATCCTGGACGGTCGCTGGGAGCTTCGAGGAGCACTTCGACCGCCTGGTCCCCAGATCGAGGGAAGGGTAGTGGGTTGCCGCTGCACCAGCGCAGCACCTTAATCACTCAAGGGGCCCCAGGAAGGAGTCCGCCGCCTCTACGCGGGCAAATCGTGCGATCGATGATGGCCCTCTATGGGGCGCCCGTATGGTCACATCGACTCACGGGCGTCCGTCGCTGCAGAGCTAAGCTCAATAGCCTGCAGCGAAGGATAACCATCAGGATCACTTTGGGATATCGTACGATATCTTTCGAGGCGGCCACTGTCTAAACTCGGTTTCCACCTTTGGACATCTTAGCGGAGATGGATGGGTGTATGCCGCCTTCGTCTTCCCTGGAGGAAGCCGAGCCCCTGGATCAGGCGAGGTGCGAGGCAGGAGCGCAGACGGGCGCTACAGTGTGGCGCGAGGCTCCAAGGCGTCGTTTCTCGCGCCAACGCACGGTCAACGCGCTCTTGCCGAACTTCGAAGCCTGTGAAACGCGAGCGGGGGAAGGGCGCACGTCACCGACTGACGCAGGTACTCACCGGGCGGAGTGTTTCGGTGAGTACCTGAGCAGAATGGACACTTGAATCGACAACGCAATTACCACCACTGTGGCGGGGACCAGGATTCCGCACAGCACACGCTCGCCGAGTGCCCTGCGTGGGAGTCGAGCGACGGATCTGGTCGGAGGATCGGGCAAGATCTCTCTCCGCCAGTCGCAGTAGCGGCTGCGCTTTGGCGCCGGATAAAACATGGAAGGCGCTGGTCTCCTTCTGTGAAACCGTCATGGTACAGAAGGGAGACCGCCGAGCGTGATCGGGAGGGCCGATCCCGCTCGGAACTTAACGACGCCGGGGCGAGTGGCAACGTACGCTCCGGCCCGTCAGCCCTTTAGTCCCGGGCATAAGAATAGAGACTAAAGGTACCCCTGCCCTGTCGTACAAGGCGACTAAAGGGGATTTCGGGTTCGCGGGTGGTCAGGGTGGGGGCTCTGACCACCCGGGAAGCTGGGCACCAGGAAGGACGGCAGCTCATGGTGGTCTCGAGTTGCCGTAGCTGAGGGTGCGAGGGGAGGTCTGACCTCCCCGAGGGACGTGCTCAGGCACCGTGCAGAGGGGCACCGGTGCGTTCCTATGGAGATCCCAGGCCCCTCTAAATGCACCGAGGATGATGACCACCGGGGGTTTTAGTGGTTAGAATACCACATGGCCTGTCTCTCCCCAGGAGGCAGGGTATCTTTCGAAGATTTCCCCCGATAACAAAAAAAAAAAAAAAAAAAGGTTAGGTTTATGTTGGGCTGCAAAATCAGCACGAAAACGAAGAAATGAAATTTTTGCAAATGGAATAAAATTACGTAATAATGAACTAAAAATAAACAGATTAGACTGGGCTAGAAATGGCCTAAATGCGGCGCAGGATGACTGTCTAACGATTACACTAAACAAATGCTACAACAAAACCAATTTGGGTGCTTAAGATACAATGCACAAGATAGAGGTGGTTAGGTTAAGGTTAGGTTAGGTTATGTTGGGGTGCCACGTCAGAAAAACCTCCTCGAGTGCCTGGTCTCGTTGAATTTCCTTTGACTACTATTGTATCGGGGAAAGCAACGCCGGAACAGTACACCCTGAGCACTGGTACATTGTTTGCCAGTGGCGAATGTTCTGACAGGGGGTCGCTGCTCTTACGCGTGTCCCTCTGATATGGCGGAGGCGCAGCGGGTGGCAGGGGTTGCGTTTCCTCTTGATTTCCAGGATCCGGGCAACCGGGCTGATAGTGCGCATTGGGTACTGGTGACGATACGTCGTCTCAATTGCCCAATGCCGCTGAGTGGAGGTTGCGACTTTCTCCTTTGATCAAAGTATCCGGGGGAAAGGCAACAAAATGAAGGTGTACATTGGGAACTGATGGCGATACGTCGTTGGCAGTGCCTAATGCTCACAGTGTGGGGGACGGGCTCGGTGTGCGTTTTGACTGCCACCGGGCACTCAACCAAATCGAGCGTTGTGGGAGGTTGCATTTCTCCTTGATTTCTGAATCCGGGGGAAAGGCAACAAATGATGGTGGGTATTGGGAACTGGCGACGATATATCGTTTCCAGTGCCTAATGCTCATAGTGGAGGGACGGGCTCGGTGTGCGTTTTTACTGCCGCCGGGCACTCAACATCGAGAGCGTTGGGAGTTGCATTTCTCCTTGATTTCCTGTATCCGGGGAAAGGCAACCAAAATGAGGTGCTCATTGGGAACTGGTGACGATACGTCGTCCTCAGTGCCCAATGTGCGGAGTGGAAGTTGCATTTTCAGCGATCAAAGTATCGGGGAAAGGCAACAAAATGAGTGTGCATTGCAGAGACTGAGATACGTCGCTCTCAGTGCCCAATGCGCGGAAATGAAGGTGCATTTCTCCTTGATCGAAGTATCCCGGGGGAAAGGCAACAAAATGAGTGCGCATTGGGAACTGGTGGCGATACGTCGTTGTCAGTGCCTAATGCGCGGAGTGAAGGTTGCATTTCTCCTTGATCAAAGTATCCGGGAAAGTCAACAAATGATAGTGGGTATTGCGAGACACAGAGTGGCCTGATATATCGTTTCCAGTGCCTTTATATGCTCATAAGGGAGGGACGGGCTCGGTGTGCACTCACACTGCCGCCGGGCATTCAACCGTCAAAACTGGGGAGTTACGTCCGCTTTCCCAGCGCGCCGTAACCCGCTGTACTCTCTTCAAGGACCCAGCGTTGACGATTATGGGGTACGTCGAAAGTCTGGCGGAGCGGAGGGCTTGCCTTAGTGGCCGGCCCGCGGGAAGGATCACTCTATAAAAACCAGACAGCGAAGTCTTAAAAACCTGTGGGTACCAGGCGACCCCCACAGTATGTAGCCTTGTCTCTGGAATAGAATCACCCGGAGACCGACATTTTATTTCGTCCTAACTCGTAGGATTTGTTATGGAACTTTCAAAACCTAGAGAGAAGGAGACTCAGCGAAGAGCGCTGAGTCTGTAATAACGATCGACGGTCCCCTCAACACCCTGGGTTAGAGCCAGGAGGGAAAGGCATTATCTGCGGGACCAGTAGTTCCTGCAGGACAGGCACGTGGACGCTTTGCGCGCCCAAGTACGCCTGCGAGAGTTTGGGCGGTGAGTGACGGCGGAAGATCGGATGCCTCCTCAGATCCGCAACATCCAGAGGTGTCCTGGGACAAGTGATAGGAAGAGGAGAGCCAAGCCTGCGACTGTCATGGCCGACAAATTCCAGGCAGTCGCAGTCTCAGGCACGGACACGGGTTGGTCGCTGACGAGGGAGGCATCACCGGGACCCTACTGTAGCCCAGGCCAAAACGCGTGCGAAGCCTTCCAAAACCCGCAGATTTGGGTCGGGAGATGGAAGGCAAATCGACCATTGGCTTGGATGCCTGCATCGGGCCAATCTACTGGCGGTCGACAAGGTTGCCGATAAATCTGGCAGCCTTAAGGGTACATTGTACACAGCCTGCGGCTGGCGGCCAGGATGGTCGGGGGCAGCCACGCACTGCGGAACTGGCGCGGAGGGTCTCCCAGCCCCAATGTTGAGAGGCTGGGCGTGAGGCATGACCGCTCGCAGCTGTCCGGCTATTAAAGGTGGGAGAAAGCTGTCTGAGGAGCTCAGCGCCCTCCGCAGAGTGGGAACCTCGTGCAGCCATGCCTCCTGCCGAGCTCCTGGCGCTCCGAAGTCCGGGAGCGTGGACGATGGGCTCATGGAGCTTGGGGTCTCATAGAGCCCGAGGCTGGCTGCCTTCGAGGCGAAGATCTTCCCGAGAGGCAATTCGGCCCCCCATTGGGAGTGCAGTCGAGGCCTTCCGCGAGTGCTTCGCAACCCGCTGCCACAGCCGGTGCATACAACACCGTCACTTGCGGGAAGAGGGAAAAAAAAGGCAGGAAACCCTCCCACCCTCAGTGGCAGGTTGCCTCGGTATTTTCCCAAGGCCTTTGATGGTGGTGCCGGAAGTGCCGGCATCCACGTCGTGGGCACAGGTGGCTAAGAGGCCAAAAGCCTACGACGCGACATCAACGGCCCTGCAACCGCAAGGCCAGAGCAAAAGGCGAAGCTCATACGCACTCCGTCCACGGCTGCCCGTGACGGTGACGCTGCCGACTGGCTCCTCCACCACTTACGCAAAAGTGATGGAGGTAGCCAAGTCGAAGATAAAGACTGGCGGACATCGGCGTGAGACTGTCCGCCAAAAGCGGGCTGGCGGTAGGATCTCGCTTTGGAGATCAGCGGTCTGATTACAGCTCGAGGGCGGATGGTCTCGCGACTAAAATGCGGGAGGTCCTTTCAGAAATGGACGTCCGGGTTGGCCGCCCGGTCAAGTCGGGCGACATTCGTGTGAAGGACCCTCGATGATGCTCGTCAGCCCGAGCGATGTCGCGGCGGCTGTGGCCGAGGCTGGAGGGTGTTCGGTGGACGACGTGAAGGTCGGAGAAGTCCACAGAACACCCATGCGTATGGGCACGTGCTGGGTGCGGTGCCCCGCAGCAGTGCTGCGTAAAATTGGTGACCGCTGGGCGTGTACGCGTGGGCAGGGATCTGCCAGAGGTTGGAACTCTTGGATCCCAGGCCCATGCGCTGCTTCCGGTGCCTGGAGAAAGGGGCGTTGGTAGCAGGTGCCTAACCAGGCCGAACCGGAGCACGCGCTGCTGCGCTTGTGGGAAACCGGGCACAGGGCAGAATGCAAACTCTTGCACTCAAATGTCCACTGTGCTCGGACCTGGAATGCCCCTCTAACCATCGTCTTGGTAAGAGGTGCGCCCCACCATCAAGAAGAGCGGAGAAAGCCATCTCCTCCTGCCCCTGCGTACCAGCGGCAGTCCCAGCAGCACCAGCCGCAGCTTCGGAGCACCAGCTCGGGGATGGAGTCGCGTAAGGAGGCCTCTTCGCGCCCCTCAAAGGTCCTTCAGTGCAACCTGAACCACTGCCTGTGCTCAGCATTTGTTTGTGCAGACCATTGCGGGTGCAGGATTGCTCTGGCAGTAGTGGCGGAGCCTATGCGTGCGGACACCTCACTGGTTCGGCGATAGGCTGGGTTCCCGTAGCGATCTACTGGGGGGTGGAAGGGTGTCCCCACCCTGCTCCCTATTGGGAAGGGTCAGGGCTTCGTTGCGGTGTGGGGGCACACACTGGCCATAGTTGGCTGCTACGTCTCTCCGCAGGGTCCTCGCCGACTACGAGGTGGCCCTGGACGAGGTGGCACTCTGCGTTCGCAGGTGCCTCCCTCGTCCGTCGGTGTCCTGGGAGACTTCAACGCCCACTCAGGGCGTGGGGAATCAGTGACAGTCAGAAGGAGAGACGGTGATGGAATGGGCGGCTGGATTGGACCTCCGATTGGCAAATCCGGGGGTCCGTAACACGTGCGTGCGGTGGCAGGGGAGTCGGTCGTGGATCTTACATGGGCGTGCGCTGCGGCTCTTATGTTGTCCGGGCTGGCGGGTTGCAGAGGAGGTAGTCACGTTATCCGACCCGCCGCCGCGGCCTATTCGATCTTGCAATCCGCCGCCCGACGCTGTCACCAACCGCCGAGAGGCAGTCACACGCGACGTTTGGTTGTCGGCAGCTAGACAGAGGACTTGCTCGGGGCCGCCGCCAACGTTGCAATATGGCCAGAAAGCGCCGAAGGTTCCGTCGATCCGGAGTGGAAGCGAACTGGTTCCGGGACACGATGGCGCGTATTTGTGACGCGTCGATGCCCCGGACCGGGGTCGCCCCAAGCGCGGGGCGGTGTACTGGTGGTCGGCAGAGATCGCGGAGCTGCAGGCGATCTGCTTGCGGAGCCGCCGCCAGTACACAGAGCCCGAGGAGGAGGCGAGCTCCGAGTGAGGAATGGCCAGACTCTACGAGGCGTATCGAGCGGCCACGAAGGCGTTGCAGGCAGCTGTCTGCAACGCCAGGTCAGTCCTGGAGGCTCCCTGGAGGGGACTCAACGAGGATCCCGTGGGGGCGTCCGTACAGGATGGTGCTAGGAGCTCCGTCATGGACGCCCCCGGTGACGGAAACTCTAGATCCGGCCTCTTGGGAAGAGTGATTAGCTCGCTCTTTCCGGAGGTCGGTCAAGTCCCTCAGTCTACCCCAATCTTCGTGTCAATGGAGTGACGAAATGGGGGTGACCGCACAGGAGCTGGACCGAGCCGTGGGCCGCTTGAAGGCACAGGCCACGCGCCGGGACCCGACGGAATTCCCGGCCGGGTCTGGGTGTTGAGTCTAGCTACCTCGGGAACAGGCTGAGGCAGCTGTTCACCAGCTGCCTCCGCAACGCTACCTCGTTCCCCTAAGACTGGAAGAGAGGCGAATGGTCCTCTTGAAGAAGGCGAACCAGAAGTCGCAGATTCTCCCTCTGCGTACACCGTCCCTTATGCCTGCTGGACGAGGGCACTTGAAGTTATTCGAGGAATTCTTGCCGCCGTACTCAACAGGCATCTGTCACGTGTCGGTCCCGATCTCGCCGAAAACCAATTCGGTTTCGGCAGGAGCGTTCCACCATCGACGCGGTTCTGCGCGTCCGCTCCCTGTCGGAGCAGGCTGTGGGGCGGCGTGGCGTTGGCGATAAACATTGATATCGTCAACGCCTTTGATTCCTGCCCTGGGACGCGATAGGGGGGGACTTTTACACCATGGTGTTCCCCTACCTGCAGAGCATTGATCGCGGATTTACTTGCGCGACAGGTACATCTTGTACATGGACCGAGACGGTGCGAGGATCGGAGGAGATCCAGTGTGGGGGTTCCACAGGGGTCGGTTTTGGGCCCGTTACTGTGGAATCTCGCCTACGACTCTGTTCTGCGAGTCGAGAGCTCCCCGCTGGCGTATATGTCGTCTGTTACGCTGACGGTACGTTGAGTCAGTCGCCAGCGGGGACTCCTTCGAAGGACCAAGGAGCTCGCCGAGCTTAGGGCGGCAGAAATCGTCGTCGCCGAAGTCCACGGGGTTGGGACTGGAAGTGGCGCCTCCCACAAAGACCGAGCATATGGTTCCTAAACTGCCGCGGAACGGGAACCACCCGACTCGTGCGTCCAGTAGGTGGTCGGAAGTCAGAGTGGGGCGGTACATGAAGTACCTGGAGCTCACCTGGACAGTCGCTGGGGCTTCGAAGAGCACTTCAGGCGCCTGGTCCCCGGATCGAGAGGGTAGCGGGTGCTATGCACAGACTGCTGCCCAATCTAGAGGACCGAGTGAGGAGAAGTTCGCCGCACTATGCCGGGGTCGTACGATCCGTAGCCCTCTATGGGGCCTTACGTATGGGCGAAGAGGCTGGCCATCCGACGCTGTGGGACTAAGATCTGGCGTCCAGCGTGGATAATACATACGGGTCATTACGAGGATACCGGACGGTATCGTTCGAGGCGGCGACAATCCTGGCTCGCTTTCCACCTCTGGATATTCTGGCGGACATGGACGCGAGGGTGTATCACCGGATTCGCGTCCTACGCCAGAGCGGTGATGGCGAGCCAGAAGAGGCGCTCGAGGCGGTAAAACGGCAGGAACGACGTATCGCATTCGCGACGTGGCGCGCAAGGCTCCGCGAGGAGCAGAATGCGCGCAAACGCGCGTCGTCAGGCATTCACACCGGTTTTCGAAGCCTGGATGCAGCGACGAGGAGAAGGCTACTGAACTTACGCAGGTGATGCGGGCACGGTTGCCTTCCGGTGATTGCTACAACGAATCGATATGAGCGACGGCGAATTGCTTCCACTGGCGGCAACGACCAAGACTCCGCATCGCACGCTCGCCGCTTGCCCGGCGTGGGAAACCGAGCGGCGGGTGCTTGGTCGGTCACATCGGACGGAACCTGTATCCCTGCCAGTAGTCGTGTCGGCGATGCTGCGCAGGGAATCGGCGTGGAGGCCGTAGCCTCCTTCTGCAGGGCCGTAATGGTCCGAAAGGAGGCTGCCGAGCGGGACAGAGAGGACCGATCCTGCTCCGGAGACGGGGCCGACGCAGCGCTCGCGCGCCTCGTCATCCCTCTATCAGTGATCTACCGTAAACGAAAGGGCCCCTACGGGTCGCTGACGCGATCAGGTGAGGGCTCCGACCGTCCAGTATGAGCGACCCCGAGGAGGACGACGGCACGACGTGGTACCGTGTCGTCGTAGTTCCGTGAAGGGTTCTGGGGTGCGATCTTCGCACGCCCCCGGGACGAACTATCCCAGCGAAGCGCAGGGGGTTGCGGTGCGTTCTAACGGAGATCCCGCGACCCCGCGAGCGGTGGTGGCGACCACCGTGGGGTTTTAGTCGGTGCGAGTCCGACGCCCTTGCCCCGCGAAGTGTGGTGTCGTAAACATTTCCCCACGCTAAAAAAGGTTAGGTTAGGTTAGAGACGGGTTGCCACGTCAGAAAACCTCCTCGAGTGCCTGGTCGTTGAATTTCCCTTTGATACTATTGTATCCGGGGAAAGGCAACGCCGGGACCAGTGCACCCTGGGCACTGGTGATGACACGTTGTTGCCAGTGGCGAATGTTCCTGACAGGGGATAAGAAAGCTGCTCTGCGTGTCCCTCTGATAAGCCAGGAGGCTGGTGGAGTGGCAGGGGTTGCATTTTCTTTTTTGATTTCCGTATCCGGAGGAAAGGCAACCGAACGATTATGCGCATTGGGCACTGGTGACGATACGTCGTTCTCAGTGCCCAATGCGAGTGAAGGTTGCATTTCTCCTTGATCCAAAGTATCCGGGAAGAGCAACCAAAGATGTTAACATTGGGCACTGGTGACGATACGTCGTTCTCCAGTGCCCAATGCGGCTACTCCTTGATCAAAGTATCGGGGAAAGGCAGCAAATGATAGTGGGTATTAGGAACTGGCGACGATATATCGTTTTCAGTGACTAATGCTCATAGTGGAAGGACAGGCTCGGTGGCTCCGCACTGCCGCAGGCATTCAACCGTCCAAAACTGGGGAGTTACGTCCAGCTCTCCCAGCGCGCCGTAACCTGGCACTTTCTTCAAAGACCCCAGCGCTGACGATTATAGGGTACGTCCAGAGAAGTGCAGCGGAGCGGAGGCTTGCCCAGCAATTGGCCGGCCCACGAGGGTAAATCTCTATAAAAATCAGACAGCGAAGTCTTAAAACCATGGGTGGGTACCGGACGCCCCACGAGTAAGTAGGTCTTGCCCTCGGAAGGCGTAACCCGAAGTCGACCTGTTTTTCGTCCAAGTACGTGGGGAACAAAAATGAGCAAGAAATAACACAAAACCAGATGTATGGTGGATAGCGACGACGATACAGGCGACTCTATGCTCAGCGTAGGTGTTCGACGAGAGGAAGTGCGGGAGAAAACGTCCTTCTGGGACGCAGGTAGTATGGATGGTCGGTAACGGGCCAGTTGGAGCAAACAGCCAGGGTATGACGGCGTCTGCCAAAGGGTCGAGGACGACCTCCGGCGGCAAGGGGAGTACGTCGGCGCGCAGGCC